>JAKCPI010004757.1:0-16366 GCA_023213315.1 Euborellia annulipes
AGAGATTTTACTAAAAGTAAGAAATAAATACTTAGTAAATGCTTCTAGTAAATGCAGCGAAGACTATTTATTGATATTAAAAAAAAGATAGACAACAAACAGTGACAACAAACATTGGTTTCCATAACATTAGTTTTCCAATGAATACAAAAAACATATAGTCCTACTTAAAATTACTATTTTAACACTCCCACTTAATTTTAAGTCCGGTTGTTTTTACTTCTGTTAGTCCCAGCATACTTCTCAATTTTTCAACTTGTTCGTTACTTTCTATATATATATTTTTTTTTTTTTCATAGGGGTTGAAATTTTATTTGCTTCATTCATATTGAAATGTTGAAGTACCTTCCTCGAATATGCACTTTGATGAATAAAAATAGATCCATCTTGAAACCTTTCGACTTCGAGTCCCAAAAAGTAATTCAAGCTTCCTGCTTTGACCTGAAATCCTTCTTTTAAATAAGCTAATAAACTATTTATCAAATCCGGATTTGAAGCAGCAATCAAACCGTCGTCAACATAAATTGCCAAAATTAAAATTGACTTACTTGAGTTATTAATGAAAACGCAAGAATCCGCTTGACTTACTTTTAAATTAAACTTCTTTAGAAAACTTGAAAACTTCTTATTCCAGCAACGAGGAGACTGCTTCAACCCGTAGAGACTTCTTTTTAATCTGCAAACCTTATTACTTCCGTCTTCATACCCTTCCGGCTGTTCCATATAAATCTCTTCGTCGAGATCACCATACAGGAAGGCCGTTTTTACATCAAACTGGGCTAACTTTAAATTCTTTGAAGCCGCTATTGATAAAATTACACGAATTGAACTTAGTTTAACAACTGGACTAAACGTTTCGGTATAATCTTTTCCGCGTTTTTGAGAAAAACCGCGTACTACAAGTCGTGCTTTATATCTTTCTATACTTCCATCAGCTTTTTTCTTTATTTTAAAAACCCATTTATTACTTATGGCTTTTCGATCTTTAGGTAAATTTCTCAGTTCCCACGTTTCATTTTGTTTTAAAGACTCCATTTCTTCATCCATTGCCTCTTTCCATTTATCAACTTCTTTACTTTTCAATGCTTCGTAATAAGTCAAAGGTTCGCAATTTTCTGCAATTAATGCCATTCTTTCTGCAAAATCCAAGTATCGAGCAGGCTTTTTTATTTTCTCTTTTCCTCTTAATTTCATTCTTTCTGAACTTGGATTGTCATTATTTCCTTCCTCTTCATTATTCATTATATTTTCTTCTTCTTGCACTTGTTCTTGAGATTCTTCATCATTAGTTAAATTTTCTTCCTCGTTTTCTTCTTCTTCTCGTATCTGTTCTTGAAATTCGTCATTATTTATAACATTTTCTCCCTCTTTTTCTTTTTCTCCGTCTTTAACTTCCTCTTCTTCATTTGTTTTATATTTTAAATTCACTTTTGAAGAGACATTAGGTTTTGCTTCTTTTGTAGTAACTTTTGATTCATTCTTAAAAATTATGTCTCGACAAACTTCTACTTTATTCTTTTCGGGATAATAAACGCGATATCCTTTAACATTTTCATCATATCCCACAAAAATTCCATTGTTGGCTTTAGAATCCCACTTTCTCCTTTTTTCTTTTGGAATATGCGTGTAGACTTCCGTTCCAAAAATTTTAAAATATTTTATTTCAGGTTTCTTTCCAAACCAGGCTTCATAAGGAGTTTTTCCCGACTGAGGGCTCGTACCTGAACGATTAAGGATATATACAGCAGTGTTTATTGCCTCTGCCCATAAATTCTTCTTTAAATTTTTCGCATGGATCATTGTTCTTGCCGCTTCAACGATTGTCCTCATTTCTCTCTCGGCAGATCCATTTTGTTCCGGAGTATAGGCTACACTTGTTTGATGACGAATACCATAATATTTTAACATTTTTTGCATATCATTATTTATCATTTCCAAACCATTATCGCTACGGAATATTTTTACATTAAAATTTAAATTATTTTTCACATACCTTAGGTATTCTTCAACTTTTTCTTTCACTTGAGATTTATGTGAAAGAAAATATACAGTCTTAAAATGAGAATAATCATCCTTAATTAGGAGAAAATATCTTGATCCTCCCACTGACTCAGACTCCATTGGACCACAGACATCCACGTGAATTAGTTCTCCAGGCTCTTTAGTTCTCGATTCACTTTTAGGAAAAGGCATTCTGTGCATCTTCCCTAACATACATGCATCACAGAAAAAATCTTCATTTTTAAAATTAATGTTCATATTTTTTAAAATTTTCTTAACTTGTGATACATTTTGATGTCCAAGCCTCTCGTGCCATATTTTTACATCATCCACAAGAGAAACGTTACACATCTTAGGGTTTTCAGGGATTTTTACTTTAAATAACATTTTATATAATTTTGAGTGCCTTACTCCCACTGCAGCAATTCTTCCATCTTTAATTAATTTACAGGTTTTATTATCAGTTTCCATTTTAAACCCTTTATCCATGGCTGCACCTGAAGAAAACAAATTTAATTTAATTTGAGGAACATAAAGTACATTTACCATTTGCTTAGTGATCCATCTTCCATTAATATAAGCATCAATATCGATGTCCCCGTTTCCTATAGCTTCAATACATTGACCATTCCCGATTCGGACAAACTGTACTTTTTCAAATTTTTCAAAATTATTCAACCAATCTATTCTATTTGTCATATGATCACTTGCACCCGAGTCTAAGAACCACGATTCATTTTCATTTACATTCTTATTCATGTTCATTTCATATTCACTGATGAATGCATCATTTTTATTTTTCACTTTTTGACTCGACCTTACATCTTCTTGGTAGTTCTCATTTTTCTTATTCTTTTTATTAAAATAACATTCATTTTTCCAATGTCCCGGCTTTTTACAGATAAAACATGTCCCCGGTTTAAATTTTCCTTTATTTTTATTATTATCCATTTGATTTTTCTTCACAACCAAAGCCGTTGGGGTCTCTTGTTTTTCTTTAGATTTCAATCTAGCCTCTTCAATCAACAAACGAGTGGTTAAATTGGATAGTGTTCTTTTATCATCCACTGTGGAATCCCAAGCACTATGAAAATGACTATATTTTTCTGGAAGAGTCATAAGTATTTTAGTCATCATCATACTTTCAGAAATTGGCTCCCCAAGCTGCTTCATTTGGTGGCCCATCTCTTGAAGCTTTGATATATGAGTTGCCATTTCATCCCCGCTATCCATTTTATAGTTGTAAAACTTTTGCTGAACTAGATGTATGCTCGCGTCCGACTTTTGTTCGTAGACGTTATGTAGTTTTTCCCACATTTCTTGAGACGACTCACAATTCATAAGATGAATTAGGGGTTCCTCCTTGACACTGGAAACAATTATCTTCTTTGCTTGGTTATCCTTTTTAATCCATATTTTTAACTCATTTTCATATTTCTTCTTTGCTTCGGTTGTCTCGATTTCAAGTTGTGGTTTTTCTATTTTACCACTAACCACTTCAAAAAGCTCACCCGCATTTAAAAATATCTTCACCAGGAACTTCCACTGCGACCAATCACTACTACCTTTTAGTTTTTCAATTTTAAATTGCTCAGTCTCCATATTTGATTTTTTTTCCTTTTTTTTTTCTTCAAATACAATTTTATTATTTTCCTGTATCGACTGGGCCCATAACCTGTAGAGATTTTACTAAAAGTAAGAAATAAATACTTAGTAAATGCTTCTAGTAAATGCAGCGAAGACTATTTATTGATATTAAAAAAAAGATAGACAACAAACAGTGACAACAAACATTGGTTTCCATAACATTAGTTTTCCAATGAATACAACAAACATATAGTCCTACTTAAAATTACTATTTTAACAAATATTTCTATTAAATACAATTTAAATTAATAGCATGCTTTATTAATTTATAGGAAGTCTTATTTTGATGCAGTTGTAATCCTAAATTTTTTTTTCTTTTATTTGATAGTAAATACAAAAAAAATATATTTCCAAATAGTTTTGATTTGATTTTGGAATCAGATAATATTCATCTTTTTCCCATTTAAATCTTGTTTTTAAAATTATTAATATTTGAAGGCACACATGCTCTTATATATATATATAGAAAAAATCAATTTCTATATTTAAAATAAAAGATGCTTTTCTAATTTGAAAGAGAAGAGAATAGATTTATCAAAATCATTTAAAAATTTATATCCTCATTTTTATATTAATATATCGGATCACACTGATTTTCGTTATCATTTATAAATTTTCTCTTTATTTTATTTATTCAAGTTTTGGTTTCTAATCCTGCGATTTTCAAGTACAATTTAGTTACAGACACTTATTATTTGTATGCAATTTGTGCTTGAAGAATGAAAAGGATTTTTGGTTCAAAGTTTAACCAATAAAATATAATTTAGATTAATGACATGAAGAGGATGCAGCCAATGATAAATAAAAAGCATCTATTTTGTTAACACTTTCTGACCATTTATTAGCAAAACAATTTTTTTTAATGAATGTATGTATTAATTTCTAGCTTGAAGGGCTGATGATGGATTTGTTGATAATAGCCGAAACGTTCCTAAATAAAGAGTGCTAACAAAATGCTTTTTATTTATTATTGGCTGCATCCTCTTCATGTCATTAATCTAATTTATATAACAGTCACATTTCGTTATATAAATAAATTTTATTAGAAGAAGAAGGAGGGCTCGCTGGTGTAGTGAGCTAGGGTGTCAGCTTCTGCAAAGAAAATCCCTGTTCAAATCCTTGGCATGCGGGATTTTTCATTAAATAAAAATATTTATTTAATGTAAACAAATCCTCAAGCAAGCCCTGGATTGGAATATAGGATCCTTCCACAATAGCCCTCAGGCAACTCTACGAGGAGAGGGAGTTGCTGTGACATCCCGTCCTGTGGAAGGGACGTAAAGAAGGTTCCCTCTCAGTGATGCATTCTTCGAAAGGAGTAGGTAAATAAACGGGGATCCCGATAGGAATTTCAAAATAAAAATACAGAAGAAGAAGAAATAATAAAGAAATAATAACAAGTATCAGTGGGTTCCAATATATATATATATATATATATATATACAGGGATGGGCAAGTTACTCGATTTTGAGTAACGAGATACAAAATACCAATTACTTCAGATTTTTGTAACGAAATACAAGATACCAATTATTCACGGGTTTGTGTAACGAGATACAAAATACCAATTACGTATTTCAAATACATTGAAAATACCAATTACAAACAAATTTTTCCTTGATTTTAAAATACTTTTTGGAGGGGTAAATCTGGAACTAGAGCCCTGCACGGGTACGGGTTGGCCCGTAGGCCCGTTACCCGCCCGGCCCGCGGGCTTTGGAGGCCATGAAAAAATTACGGGCGGATACGGGAGGGTAGCAAGTCTAAATAAACGGGTTCGGGCGGACGGGCATGCAAATGAAATTTTATTTAAAAATTACTAGACATTCGTTCATTCATTCACTAAATCTCGGGCGGGAATGGGCGGGTTTGAAAAAATTCCGGGCGGGCCTGAAGAATGGTAAAAAATTACGGGCCGGGTACGGGCGGGAAGTCAAAAAAAAATACGGACACGGACCGGTCCGGGCCAAAAAAAAATCGGCCCGTGCAGGGCTCTATCTGGAACCCTAAATAAATTTAGTTTAGGAAAGTGGCAGCTAAACTTATATTGGAGAATACCTTTGGAAAATCGAAAACAATAAAATTATTCATGACACTAAAAAAAATTTATTTATAAAAATATGAAAAGGTTTCAAAAAACCAAGTTTTCAAAAGTTTTGTCGGATAATCTGGAACTTGATGGAGAATGAATAAACCCGCAAATGAAAACAATCTTTCAACTGGGGCAGAAGAACAAAGATTTAGTCGTTGAGAGCTGGTTGAAAGAAGAAAGCAAAAAAGTTTTTTAACGAAGAGTGAAAATTTGGCGGTTTGATTGACTTCTCTTTACTGGTTTTTACTAAGATTCAGAGCAGAGAACCCACACGACGATTACATACAGTAATATTAAATAAATTAAAACGATTTCAGCTCCCTCTGCAAGACTTTTTACACTGCGGCAAATTAAAAAAAAAAAAGTATTTGGTATCTCGAATTTCAGATACCAATTACTAAAAATGTAACGAAATACAAGATACCAATTACTTTGCCAATTCTGTAACGAGTTACAAGATACCAATTAATATTGTATTTGGTATCTTGTATTTCAAATACATGTAACTGATTAACGCCCATCCCTGTATATATATATATATAATAAGATATATGCGAAGACAAGTTTTCTCGGGTTAAGTCGCGTGGGGTGCTGAGATTTACTCGACGTTTCGGCTCTCCTTTTGGAGCCATTTTCAAGAGAGAAGGAAGTTAGGAGGTAATGGTGGAGGGGGGTTGTTTACGGGGTCGCAGTCTTCCTGGTCCCCAGGTCAATTTGGTGGATGACTCAGAGGCGTGGATTGGTCTCTGAGAACTGGAGGAAGGTTGGGTGTGTGTAATTGTGTTCGGTTTAGGTTGACTACGGGGCCTCAATCTGCCTACTCCCCAAGTCGGTGTGTTGGTGGTGTGTTTGGTGGATGCCTCAGAGGTCTGGGTTTGTCTCTGAGGAATGGACAGTGGTTGGTTCTGTGTAATCGGGTTTGTGTTTGGTTTGGGTTGACTTTGGGGCCTCAATCTGCCTACTCCCCAAGTCGGGGTGTTAGCTCTTGGTTCCCGGGGTCTCAACCTGCCTACTCCCCAGGCCGAGAGTAACTCCAAAAGGAGAGCCGAAACGTCGAGTAAATCTCAGCACCCCACGCGACTTAACCCGAGAAAACTTGTCTTCGCATACATCCGGTCGCGGAAACCTTCAAGAACATATATATATATATATATATATATATAAAATGACAAGGTGATCTAATTAAAAGTTGGTTTCATTCCTCTCAATTTCAAAATATAGTCATATATATATATATATATATATATTTTAATTGATTTTGATAAATTCATTTTCTTATAAATTAAAAAATCATCTTTTATTTATTTTTTTCATCATGTCCTCCCTTATATTTCCAGCCGATACCCTTTGGTTTAAACATGAAAATGATTTTTTTTCTAATACAAAAAAAAAAAAAAATTAATCTGAACTGAAGTGATTTATTTTAAATGCGGAAAAGATCCCAAAATGAAGCAAAAAACTATTTGTATTTAATATCAAATAAAAGAGAATATGGGGAAATAATTATATACATATATTTGATTAAACGTTAAATAATTCAACATATTAACCCATACACATATTAACTCAATCACACACACACATTGGGATCTCAAATCAACAAATAATCTCGGCTTATATTAAAACATTTCACATATTGCATATTGATCCACAGCGGCCACACAATCACTAACTGAGCGATCCACATTAATTTACTTTCCATAAATTAATAAAGGTTGCTATTTAAAATCACCATTCATTTATAAAAATGTGTGTTTTATAAAATTTTACACCTCAAAATTGCAATTATTTAAAGCATTTAGAAAATAAAAGTAGAAAGATTTTAAAGAAATGAAAAATATTTAATTTAGCATTTACCTAATCAAGTCAATTTGTTTTTGGGGAATCTCATTTTTTTCTTTTTGTTGAAACTTTCAATTTCTCAATGGGATAGAAGTTAATTTATACATTTTCAGAATTTTTTTTTTAGGGCAACTGATAGATAATTTACAATTTTTTTTTTTTTAACATTTCAATGGATATAGACTTAATTTCAAAATTAAGTTGCTTAATGATTCAACTCACCAGGACTGTACAAATAGTAGTTGGAAAGGAGATAGGTCTTTTCAGCCCAAATAAAATATATAAATAATTTATATATTTTATTTGGGCTGAAAAGACTTATCTCCTTTCCAACTAATTAAGTTGTTTTGCCCCCTGATAGAGGACATTATGGATAGTCCAGGGAAAACACTTAAATTTCCAAATTGGGAGGCTAAAAAATATTTTTGAAAAATCGAAAATTTTCCTTTTGGAAAGCATTGGATATAGAGTTTTTTTTGCCCATCTATGTTATTGTATCAATTATGTTAAATATTAAAAAAAATATTTACTAAATTATCTATTAATAAACATTTGTATATATATATATATATATATACGTATGAGTTGAAGATTTTTCCTAATTCTCTTTCTTTTTATTTTTCTTTCTAGTTTTACCTTCTGTGACCTGTCTGCGCTTGTATGCTCGACTCAAGTTCAGACAAGTGATTGCCTTTAATCCTGCAGAGAGGGCTTAACATGACCAACAGGGCCGTGTCGCTCCGGCCCAGGATTCCAATAATTTCTACATTTTGGTAAGTACATTTACATTTTCTAGTTAAATTCATTCATTAAGGATCAAACTAAAGATTAGAATAAAAATTTTGTGCCATAAATTCATTATTTACATAATAAATTGCATCGAAATTTGTGAACAACATAAAAGATAGGGAAATGATCTTGATTTTATACTGAATCTCTATTTAAATATTTAATATATGCGATATTACTATTCTAAATGTTGTTATGAGAATTTCATCCTTTATAGAAGTTTCGGTGTCCATTCATCGCTCTTTTTCATTATATCAAAAGGTTTCCTGAATCGTAGTGTTTGTTTATTATGCATCTAATATTAGGGGCGTATATAGAATTTTTTTTTTTTTCGGGGGGGGGGGTGAGCTTATATAAAAAAAATAAGATTGCACTGGTAAAAGCCCTCAAATTAAGCGTTTAAACGGTGCCGAAATGCTAATGAAGATTAGCAAAAAGTGTACTTCAAAAGATTTCCACGAAAAATTTCACTGATGTACTTTTTAAAAAGCATCTAAAAAATAGTTGACTTATGAATTTTAATCAAAATTGTTGGAGTGAATTTTAAGAAAATCGAAAAAAAAAAACTGAAAAAGGACAGTGAGGGACAATATTAAGTCCCATCTATGCGTTTTTACTTGTGATTAATTCATTGTTTTTAAAAAAATATATTTTTTTAATGGAAACTTTCATGGTTCAAACCTAGAAAATTTCCAATAAAAATTTTCATTTTCTTTTATAAAAACAATGAAATAATCACAAGTAGAAAACGCATGGGTGGGACTTAATACTGTCCCTCACTGTACATCAGTAAAGTACTAGTACTCTTTGGCTGATTTTGTTCAAAAGCTTCGTGTCCCGTCCCAGAGGGTGCCAGATTGTGATAATTGAATGATCTGGAGGGCGGCCCAATCAGAATTTAAGTTTGGTAAAAAAAAGTACCACTTTTTGCTAATCTTCATTAGCACTTCGTCCCGGTTAAACGCTTAATTTGAGGGCTTTTACCATTCCAATCTTATTTTTTTGTGATAATGCAATGATCAGGGGGGGGGGGGAGCGAACCGTTCAGAATTTTAAGTTTGGTAAATAAAGTGCCACCCTAATATATATATATAGATCACTAGATTGCTAGACCTGTAAGGAATAGATTCTTAAACCATTTCTCTTTTGCAGGTTTGTGTTTCTCCGGTCCATTTGTGTTCAGTGTTCAGTGTTCAGTGTTCAACTAGTGCAATCAACTGGATCAGCTCTACGAGTGCAGAGAGCTTCGATGGATCAGCTCTACGAGTGCCAGATAAGGAGCTTCGAGTAACCGTCAACCCCTCCGGAGGTGAATATCTTATTCTCTAGACATACACACATACATCCAAAAATATATAAATGATCTGTTTCTAATTCCATTTTTTTCTTTTTTGTTACAGATTCCTGAGGGTCAACAAAACAAAGGTATATTATGCATGGTGCAAGAATATTAAAGGGGGTAGATTAGATTAGCTTATGAGGATGTTATTTTTTTTCAGCTGATCCCAAATATTAAAGAGCCTCTTTTTTAAACCTGCAGCAATTCTTCGTGAATCTAATAGAAGAGAAATCAACGAGAATACTTTCATTTTAGGCCTTTGTTGGATAACTGTTGTTGTTGTTATTAGCTTCAGGGGTCCCTTCTCTAATCATTAGGTAGTTGGTTTGTTGTTAGGATGATTTGTTTCTTTAATTTAGGATCCAAACAGAGAGCTAAAATGAAAAATATTCTCGTTGATTTATTCCATGAACGGTTCATAAGGAGATGCGGCCAGATCCAATTAAAAGATCGAAGCCCAGGTTCTCAAGTGTTCTTGTGTTTTGTGAAAAAACCTCTTTTTATGACGCAAAGGGAGTCTGATGTGTTTTTGTATCTTTGAGGGTGGATTTGAGGTGGCTCTATGAGTAAAGCGAGTCAGGGAAGGGTTGCCGTTTCTCCAGGACAAGCCTGGAGGGTCAAAATTGCAATCCTTGAGGCTAGGGACAGACCCGAGGGCTCCACCGATCTGATGGTGGAGACGGGGTTACAAATACTCTCTCTATTGTCTTCGTATTTTGTGCTAGGCTAGGTAGGATCTCTTCGAGGTTTGCCTCCGCACTCGCTCGCTTGTAATCCAAAAAATCACACTCATTCTCACTGATACGATTTCTTCAGACTCCCGGTTTACGGTTTAAAAATATATATATATTCATCAAAATATATATATATATATATATATAATTTGTATTCGACAAGCAAGGGATAATTAATTTTTTAAAACCTTGTTCTTTTTTTATTAATTTCATTTACTACATACACTTTTGTTGTAGTAAATGAAAATAACTTTTTGGTATTTATTTTTTATTTAGTGTTTATGTGACCGTAGAAAAAAGAGAGAAGAGAAAAAATTTTCAATATTTTTTGGAAATTAAAGGTAAACAAAAAAATTAGAACACTAATTCAAAATTCTTATAAATTAACTAATTAGAATTAAGTCTAATAAAAATTTTTTTTAGGTCACGAATTAAAACATGTTTAATAACACAATTGATTCATTTAAATATTTTCCATAATTAAATAATTATTGTCGGAAAACTAAAATAGAGATGAGAGAAAATGTGATGTGCTTAGTTACATACACCTTCAACAAAGTGATTTTTAAAGATCTTGGAGCCTCCTATTCTCTAATGGAATAATATTGATATAATCGTTTTAGAAGCAAATTAACAGGAGAAAATGTTGAAAGGTAATTTTTTTAATAATATATATATAATTAATATATCTCTAAATAATTAAAATGTTATTTTTTCAGATGGATGATATTCTGAATAATATAATACTATCTATGAACTAACAGTACTCGGTGGAAAATTGACAATTTCATAGAAGTTTCTATCAACACACCTGATGATTTTCTATTTATATTTATAGATATCGAAAACTATTAATATTTAACAAGTCAAAATAAGTTTATGGAGAAAAAACAAACCAGCGACTCCTTTCCTTTATTGTTAAATATTTCCGATTGCCTAAACGCAGCCCATCGTCCATCCTCAGTGCAACAAATTATACAATTGTGGAGCTTGTTTCAAAATTATAAAGCATGATATGAGAAGACATTTCATAAAAGGAGAGGATAACGTTTTGATAAATAAAACAATTTTCCCCCAGTGACCTGCTCGGCGCGTGATGTTCTAATACTCTCTTTTCATCAAAAGACGCTGTTTTTACAAAACAAAATAAATTTATAATAATTGACAATTTCGATTCTCAAGCCAAACCGTCCAGAAAAGAATTATTATATTTGCCTCTCTTTCATACATTTTGCAATTTATTCCCTTTGGTAAAATTGAAACAAGTACAAGGTCGAGAATTCTTAAATGGTGTTGCTGAAGTTGATTTACTTATAAGAAAAAAAATGCTTGAGCAGGATTTCATCCAAGTAAAAATTCTAACGTTATTTGGATTCAAGAATTGAAATTGACCCATTTATATCTGTTACTGGAGGATGAGATTATCTCCCACTCTTCAATCCCGATGAGGAGAAAATCATTTGGCCTTTTTTTTTAGTATGCGAGTCTCATCCCATCTTTTCAAACTAAAAAAATTTTATAAACTCAACTTTGAATTGTTATGTCACGCTTAGAGAAACCCCCGGGTCTCCCATATCACAATTAGTAACGTTTTGGCCAGACCCCTCTCCCCCTAACGCGTTACCTAATATGTGGACGACCCCTAGCCAATTAAATTGAAATAAATTATCACATAAGACGGTATGCGAACCCCCTTGATTCAGAAGGCCAGCAAGCTAACTCCTACACCAAGGCCCGAGGGCGCTCATTTCCTTCTTGCTTTATTTCAATCACACATAAAGAGCATTTTCAAATTGCAGATTAAATGAAATAATAAAAAAAAAACACCAAATAATGAGAAAATATATTTTTATTCAAGAAAAAAATAATAGATAGAAAAACTACTTTATTTATTTATCAATTTTCTAAAATATATTTTTAAATTTAAAAAGTAAAAATCTGGTGTGACTGGCGCACAGCACACAACTTTCTCTTACCTTCGGTAATCGAAAGTTGTGTACTGTGCTTGTCACACCAGATTTTTTGTGTCGACATGTATTTAGTTCCCGACAGTACGGAACATTTGAATTCAGATGTAAAATTTATAAGTATGGGAAAATATTTATATTTTGTAACCATGGCAACCATTTCTCCTATCTTTCCTATGAAGCACAAGAGTAAAGTGTGCTTCAAACAATTTTGAAGGCAAAACGAGAATATACATTTGAAAGAGCATCTAAAAAATAATTGATTTTTGAATTTTAATCAAAATCGTTAGAGCGAATTTTGAGAAAATCGAAAAAAACTGAAAAAGTACATCAGTAAAGTACTAGTACTCCTTGGCCGATTTTGATTAAAAGCTTATTTTTCCGGTCCCGGGGGTGTTTAACTTAAATATAAAATTTCAGCCTCATAGCTCAATTCCTTCATGCTTAAAATTGACACACACACACACACACACACACAGACAGACCATGTCGCGAAAACCACTTTTTTGGATTCAGGGGACCTCAAAACGTGAAGATCCATCAAAATCTCGACATCGAATTTTTGACATGAATCCAATACTTTCTCTCTATATATATATTACATATATACATAGGTAAGAGAAAGTAAAAATGAATGAACACTGAATCATGCCCTATGGACAAGCCCAAGTAGAACCTGTTGCAAGAGGAAGCCAAATGAGAAAAAAGTTGAAGACCAAGTGTGAACATGGCCATTGGAAGCCATTCTATACAATTATCCAATACTAAACTAAAAAATAAACTTATTATTATTAATATTAATTTGAATTCAAAATATTAAAGAAAAAAATCTGGTGTGACAAGCACAGAACTCAACTTTCGATTACTTGCCACACCAGATTTTTTTGTGTCGAGATATATTTAGTTTCCTATTCCAATTCAAGATTAAAATTTATAAACATGGGAATATTTTGTTACCATGGCAGACAGAGCATGTTTTCGTATTTTGGATTCAGGGGACCTCAAAACGTGTATATGCATCAAAATCTCGACATCGAATTTTTGACATAAATCCAATACTTTCTCACTCTATATATTAACATATATAGCGGTAAGAGAAAGTAAAAATATCTCAAATTAATAAATAAGAAATAATATTGCAATATATAGACTATATCACAGTGGCCGAAAAAGATAGAAACCGCCTGCAGATTCTAACTTTTTTGGCTGTTTTAAATTAATAAAAAGATATTAATTATATATCTCAATTTTTTACTTCAACAGCTTGTGGTTGCTTGTGTTTAGATTTTTTGAAGAATTTTTTTATTCTTTTTTTGCTCAGTTTGAAACTAAGAAGTTTCTAAAAAAAAAAAAAAGAAAAAAACAAATGTCATTATAAACTTCTGTTATGTTGAACTTAACATTACTAGAAAAATTTATTTACCTTTATTGATGATGGTGAATCTTGAGCTAATGCTATGTCCTCAAGTGAATGATCGGGGACATCAGGAAGAATTGAACTAAGTGGGATATTTTCTTTCAATGGTTTTGTTATATCTTCTAATTTTGAAAATTGTTTTGATGACCCTTCTATCTCTGGTAGTGGCTTTGATATGTTTTCTACCTTAAGTGGCTGAGAGATGCATCTTCTTTGTTCTTGTTGAGGTTGTTCTTCAGGTTGTTCTACTGAATTCTCGGGGATTTCTGTTATTTCGACTCTGAAATATAAAATAATATATAAATTATATATTATTTCA
This sequence comes from Euborellia annulipes, assembly GCA_023213315.1. Taxonomy (NCBI): domain Eukaryota; kingdom Metazoa; phylum Arthropoda; class Insecta; order Dermaptera; family Anisolabididae; genus Euborellia; species Euborellia annulipes. The sequence continues at coordinate 14,148 of JAKCPI010004757.1, forward strand.
ATCAGTTTGATTCAATATAACGTTAAGAGTTGAGGTAGTCGTACAGTGTTAGTTAGCTAGGATAACTTTTAGTAATTCCATTTATAATTATTGGATACGGTTTGGTTAAATAATTATTGGTTGGTGCTACTCGATATAAGGAGTTAGGAACGCATTTTTGTTACGTTACATTTTCTCCCATTTCACTCAGCGTAAGCCGCGTTAAAGAACTTTGTTACAAAAATTTGAAAAAAAGTCGGTCATAAAAGTCACTTTTTGCAAAAAAGTCGCAAGATTTTGAAAAGGATCTCAAAAAACGTTTCTTTTTGTGAGATCAGTGGAAATATCTAACAAGAAAATCAGGATAACTTTTTTTTCTGCTCTCTAGTTATCATTAACGTAACAGTTCTATTTATTTGAAGGAGGTTGATAATCAAATAGGAAGAATAAATGAGCAAGCAGCTAGTTATATTTCAATTTATTAATAAACCAGGGCCGACGTTTCGTTCTTTTCTTGTCTACTAACCAACTCGCATATTAACCAAAATAATATGGCTATTTTTATTAGATAATTTGATGATAATAATAATAATAATAATATACCTAGATTGTACTTTCATTTTTGGAGCTCGTAAGGATTCTCTCAACCTCACCCAAAAATCAAATAATTTGCCAGATTTTGTGTAGTCTAATATAGGTAAAAAGGCTAAATTTAGAGGTAAATCACATTTCTCTATTAAACAAGGTATAAGAAGTCTTCTTTGATTCTCTAAAAAAATAAAAATAATTATATATATATATATAGATGATTGAATGACAAAAACTTTTTAATTTTATCGATATTTAGCTTACTTAATGCTAGACCTTGCGCGAAAGAGGTGAGAAAATTGTTTGCTTCACTTTTTAGAAAGTTATTTGAAATAATAACTATTAGGCGAGAACATCTTTCAGAAATTAGTTTAATTATAGCATCATGTTCAAACGTTAGCCCTTTGACGAAATCTCGTTCCTTGTAGCATATCTAGAAAAATTTGGAAAATTAGTTATAATTTATGCAATGGCATTTCTAGTCAAATTCTTATAAAATTTTTCTTACTTTAAAATTATAATCCTTTTCCATACGATCAAGCAATTGGAAAGCAAAATCACAATCTTCTTCAGAATAAAGAAGAAATGCATCATAAGTTTGAGGTGGGAGTCGATTCTCTAAACGTATAACGTCGTCTGAAAATATATATAAAATGTTTTTTTTTTTAATTATAAATAATTATTTTATAATAAGTAGAATTTTATTATAGCTTATTATTGATAATATTACCAATAGTGATTATCTGTTTATCGATTTCATCGATAAGAGCCGGAGTCGATATCCCAGCTTTATTTTGACGTTCAACAAAACTCATTATATCTTTATCTGAAATGTAAAAAATTAATTTATTAATAATATATTCTGGTTCTGATTTTATCAAATTCGGAGGGGGACCCTCCTCGATACTAAAAGCTTTAGGACACATACGACCCAGTATCGCCAAGCCTTTCAAAATTTGATTTGATTCTGTAAACGGGTCTTAACGGTAAATTTGGATCGTTGTCGTTTTGTATATTTGCATATTCTCGCTTAAGAAAAAGTGTTCATTTATATAAACACAAGCGAAATAACGATTGCCATCCGTCAAGAACATAAGGGAGGGATATAAATACTCGAGACCGGAAGAATTTGGAATCCTACTATATAAATTTTTGTAAAAAGGAAATATATACATTTTAAAGAAATTTTTGCCTTTGAGGTCATTGGAACAATATATATATACATACAGGGAATCCAGTCAGAATGAACAAAAAACCAAGTGGAACTAAATCATCTTAATGCACTGTATAAACAGGGGTCCATAATTAAATTTGAAATTCGCGAGCAGTCTGTAGCAAAAACTATGCGGCAGAATTGCATGGAAATTAGGTGCTTCCATTGAAGAATGAAATGATGGAAATTTTATCGAGAAAAAAAAACACTAAATGGTGTATTATAGCTTTATTGAGGACATATAAATAATCTACAAAAGTTTACAAAACATGTTAGATGTCCATTGTCTGCCACCATCTGGAAGCGTAAATCGTATTGTTGCATCGATTGTTGAAAGCAGCATGTACTGGGGGCATGTTTTGTAAGCTTTTGTAGATAGCATAGTTTTTTGCTTCAGACTGCGCGCAAATTTCAAGTTTATTTATGAATACCCTGTATA
>JAKCPI010004758.1:0-11283 GCA_023213315.1 Euborellia annulipes
ATAATTATAGATAGACTAAAAGTTAGCATTATAACATCTCAATTTTATTAGTTTTTCTCTTTTTTTTTCTCTTACCCTATATGGACCCTGTTACGCATTGGTGTGTCAAGCGCCACCTACCGAGATTTTTAGAAAATTAACATTAAAGTTTTTTGTTTTTTCATTGGATTATATATAATTACTTTCTCTTAGCCTATGTAAAATATATAGGAGAGAAAGTATTGCGTTCATGTCAAAAAATTCGATGTCGAGATTTTGATGGATATACATGTTTTGAGGTCCCTGAGTCAAAAAAGTGGGTCCCTGGTTATGGTCTGTGTGTGTGTGTGTGTATGTATGTGTGTGTGTGTGTGCGTGTGTCTGTATGTGTGGACAGATTTTTAGCATGAAGGAATTGAGCTACGGATTGAAATTTTGTATTTAACTTAGGTACCTTCCCACACGCTCAAAATAAGCTTTTGAACAAAATCGGCCAAAAAGTACTAGTACTTTACTGATGTACTTTTTCAGTTTTTTTTTCTCGATTTTCTCAAAATTCCCTCCAAGGATTTTTTTTAAATTCAAAAATCAATTATTTTTTAGATGCTCTAAAAATAGCATATTCTCATTTGCCGTTTGAAATCTTCTGAAGACCACTTTACTCTTGTTCTTCCTTAGGAAAGATAGAAATGGTTGCCATGGTAACGGAATTTAAATCTTTTTCTTTTTATTAGATTAAAAATCAATTATTATTTAAATTCCCATTTATTTTTATTTTCTGTTTTTAATTGTTTCAAAAAACATATACTTATATATCTCCCACTTGCAAACATTATCGTCTCTCTCTACTCTTTTTAAATTCCCTTTCCACCTTATCTTCGCATAGAAACAATGTTAATTTCCTATAGGGATTTGTATGTTAATTTCGATTCAAAAGGGGTCCCCTTTGGAACTTTTTAGACATTTAAAATTTTTTTTTTCCAATTCTTATGAAATTTTGTATTTATTTACGATTCTATATTGTGTATAAAATGTCCAAATATGAGATTAAAATTTTGAAAAATAACCATAGTTTATTTCAAGCAGTCAACATTTAAAATGCAAGTTTGAAACTAAAGGTGCTATGGGAAACTAAATATCTCGACACAAAAAATCTGGTGTGACCAGCACAGTGCGCAACTTTTTCTTACCGGAGGAGTAAGAGAAAGTTGTGTGCTGTGCGCCAATCCACACCAGATTTTTTGTCAATTGTGCAAGTAATATTAAATATAAATTTTTTTAGGACATGTTTCATGAAAAATACTATTAATTATAGCATTTGAAAACAATATTCCGTGCTCAACTCAATTTTTTTGGCGCTTGACACACTAATGCATAACAGGGTCCATATATACTTTTAGAGAGAAAGTATTGGATTCATGTAAAAAATTCGATGTCGAGATTTTGATGGATCTTCACGATTTAAGGCCCTAGAATCAAAAAAAGTGGTTTTCGCGACATGGTCTGTGTGTGTGTGTTTGTGTGTATCTGTGAACAAAATATCTCAGGAACTAAAAGAGCTACGAGGTTGAAATTCTATATTTAAGTTAGGCACCCTGCCAAGGGGTGAAAATAAGCTTTTGAACAAAATCGGCCAAAAAGTACTAGTACTTTACTGATGTACTTTTTCAGTATTTTTTCGATTTTCTCAAAATTCGCTCCAACGATTTTGTTTAAAATTCATAAATTAACTATTTTTTAGATGCTCTTTAAAAAGTATATCAGTGAAATTTTTCGTGGAAATCGTTTGAAGTACACTTTACTGATGTGGAGGCATTCGTAGCCAGAGCCATCTATGATTCATCGCGTGGGCAAGTTTGGAACTAAAGTGCTAAGAGCAACTAAATATAGGGTAAGAGAAAGTTGTGTGCTGTTCGCCGGTCACATCAGATTTTTTTTATTGCCTTATAAATTAGTACATATCTTAATTAATAAGTAGCGTGTATGCCTATATATCTAGGACCAAAGATGCGGAAAAAAATTGATAAGACACTACAGAAAAATGAATTTGATTAACTCCACACCAAAACAAAAAAAGGTTTTCCCCATCAAGAGTCTCATACAATCACCATCGTTATTTTTATTAAAATATAAATTCTTCTCAAAATTATTCGTTACGAGATATTTCGATGATTGACGGCCCTTGCAGTCAGAGCTGCTGCCATTGATACATCAATGGATTCGGGTATATCAAAGGGTAAATAACCGCAGGATTAATTATGCAAAGCCGATTTCAACGAAAAGCTTGTTTCGTTTGTTTGCGTTGATGGCGATGGCGTGTGCATGTAGCCTACGAACGAACGAACGTGCATGGGCGAGTGTGAGTGTGAGTGTGAGTGGGGTGGTAGGCCCTCTGGCCGCCGCCAGCCCTTCAGCCCTTACAAACGTACAATTGAAACCTTGCGGACAATTAATCAATTAAACTGCCACTAACACAACTGAACATCACAAATTTATCAGGAGGGGAAAAATCACAATTCGAAATCACTCCTCGCCACATTCTCTTAACTTAAATGATTAAATAAATCGATTCAATTTAAAGCTTATATCATATTTAATATATATGTAAGCTTATATTTTGTAAGTTCTCTGCTTCTCAACATAAATGATATCAGGTCTGCTAAAATATCCGTTCGTCGTCCAAAAAATATAAATTACATTTTATTTAGTAGTTGACCGAAACGGATTATCTGTTTAAATTTCGTTTTTGAACAAATTAAGGTGCGCGTCTCGAAAAACGGTTAGAACACTATAGAATACCGAGTTACTCGAGGCGGCAAGAGATGGCGTTAGTTTTCCCCATAGGAATAAAAGGGATTTTTTCCATTTCATTCTAGAGCTTCCAGCTAATTAATTAAAGGCAAAAAATTAATTATTCTTTAACACAATGATTACTAATTTAATTATCTACAACTTATATGAGCTCTTTTTTTAAAATATCTTATATTTAATGCGATTAATCTTAAAATTATTTTTTTTTCTAAAATCAAAAAAGGCTTCTATAAGTTGTAGATATTTTTAAATAGCTTTAATTTAAAAAAAATTGAGGTCGATAGCTTCAAAATTGTGGCCGCTGGAAACTCCCAAAATTAGCACCCCGAGACGCACCTTAAATATCTACTGACAGGCCTGGTAATGTATTTTCAAAGAGATATAATAAATTATAAAGTCAAATGGCCTCAGCAGCCGAAATGAGTTGAAAAAAGAGCAAATGTGTGGAGTCGTGGGACCCAGGAACGAAGTTCCTCACGCCTTTTCTTCAACTCCGAATATAATTTAATATGAATATTATCATTTATAAAATAAAATTTTTTATTTTTAAAACAAACATCTGAACAAAGGAAAAATAATTCTTTAGACTCGAGTAAAAATAATTAAAAATGACACAGTGAGTGATACACACGCCCGCAGCAGGTCTGCAGAGTGAACCTTGAGGGACACACAAGGATACACATGTCCGCACCAGGAAACACAGGGATACCCATGCCCGCACCAGGGGCACACACAGTAGATCGAAAGTGACCAGAATACAAATGTGTTCTCCTGGTGCGGTCGTGTGTATTGCTATGTGTTCCTGGTGCGGGCATGTGTATCCTTGTGTGTCTCTCAAGGCTCACAATGCAGACCTTCTGCGGGCGTGTGTATCCCTCGATCATTTTTAATCAATTTTACTCGGGAGCTGGTGGGGGGTAGGCGTGGCTTCCCCTTCCCCCCTCTTGAGCGCTGTAACGCATGTTTGTTACTGCTGCTTTTTGTTACGTGACCTTTTCTGCCAATTCACCCTACCGTAAGCCGCATAAAAGAACTTCGTTCTAAAAATTTAGACCGTATTAGACGGGTCTTTGGAAATAGACCCCGACTTTTTGAAAATATAGGCTATATATAGGGTTGGACACCGGTGGAGACAAACCGGTATACCGGTTTTTTTGGGTTTTTTTTAAGAAGTTAAAAATTAAATGGTTTTTTTTTTTTTTTTTTTTTTTTGATTAATATATGACCCGGGCGGGGGGGGGTGGTTGGGGGTGGGGGGGGTGGGCGGTGAATTATAAAAAAAAAAAAAATTATATTTTTTTTTTTTTTTTTATCTTAATAAAAATAAGGAGGGGGGGGGGGGTGGAGGGCCAGGGCGGGGGGGTTTTTAGGGTTGAAGAGATATTATCATATATATAACGGTTATTGTCGAGTCTTATATGGCCTAAGTTGCCGAAAGTACTGTTTGAATGTGTGTGTGGTGAGTGTGAATGGGAAAAAAGTGGTGTTTTAAAAAATAAAAAAATAAAGAAATAATAATAATTTTCTTTACATAATTAAGAAAAGGCAACGGTCCGTCGCAGGCAGGGGCGCGGTTATTAAAAAATAATTCTATTAAATATTATTTTGAATATTTTTTTTCTCCTTGATTTATTTAAGGAACATCTTTTTGTTTATTAAGTTTATTAAGTTTGCCCTTGAATTAGGAATTTTGCCTCATATATTAATAATATTAATACTAAGGGTCAAGGGATCTTTTTCCGTACCAAGCCATAAAATATTTCTAAATTATGTTGTATACAAATTAATTTAACTTCAAAAATGGTGGTCCTTTCTAAACAGATGTTGAAAAAAAACCGGTTTAAAACCGGTTTACCGGTTTTCCGCTTTGTAAAAAACCGAAAAACCGGTTTTCAAAATTTTCCGGTTTTTTCCAAACCCTAGCTATATATTTACACTGGGCCTCAACGTTTTTTTTTTACGGAAAAAGTGGGGCGCACTTCAAAAAAGGTTGAAAACCGCTGTTATGGATTATTCTCTTTTATTAAAAAAAAAAAGAAAAATCAAGAAATGACCCAAATAATGATCAAATTTAGTTAGCCGTTCACATCGTTAAATAAAAAAAAAATTTAAGAGGGTTGGTTGGTTGTTTCTTCTGAAAATACAATTACCCTCTCGCTCTCTAAGTTACCATCATAACCTATTAAAGATTAAATAATTTTATTTGATGTTGAGGACACCCTTGAGGGTTGAAGAAGAACAAGACAAGAGGACGTGACTTGATTCAATCTCTTCATAAATTACTAAGAAAAAAAAAAATTAAGATTTTATTTTGAAATTAAAGAAAAAAAAAAAGAGAAGAAACAAAAGAAAAGTTGATTAGATTATCATCTAATTATAGATAAATAAAATACACAAGGTTAAGTTTCAAAAGGAAACAATTATAATCTCTCTCTTTTGGTTATTTTAATAGCACCTGGAGGGTGAGCTTTGTTTAGGCGAATCATTCAACGTTGGAGCTTGAAACAAAACCTCCAATTAATGTTAAGTATTTCTTTTTACTTTCTCCTATAGTATATAAAGAGAAAGTATTGTAATCGTCAAAAAATTCGATTTCGAGATTTTGATGTTTCTCCACGTTTTAGACCTCCCTGAGTCCAAAAAAATCTGGTGCGACTGTCGCACAGCACACAGCTTTCTCTTACCTTCGATAATCGAAAGTTGTGTTCTGGGCTTAGCACACCAGATTTTTGGTTTAGTTTCCGCCGTTATATTAGAATTCAAGGTGTAAAATTTATAAGTATGAGAAATATTTATTTTTGTTACCATTGCAACCATATTGCATTCATATATAGGGTAAGAGAAAGTAAGAATTGTTAAAGTGTGGTGTCAGTGGTGGCAAAAATGGCTGGTGGCCTAATGTCAACAATTCTTTAAAATAAATAAATAATAATAAATAAAGTTGTGGTGTGCCAAAATAATTTTTTTGAATAATTTTATTTTCACGACTTTTAGACTAAAATATCAGTTAAATTTTTTTTTGCATATCGAATCATGGGCGTACCCAGCGAGGGGCAGGGGGCAGCTGCCCCCCCCCAGAAACCAAAAAAAAAAAATTAAACGTTTATAAAGTGGTGAAACGAAACAAAATTGGTGGATAGCGGCGGCGAATGATTATTTTTGTTAGGACTCGAGGGTTTTTAGGCCTTTAATTCGAAGGCTTTTCCCCTCTATATTAAAAATAGCTATGTCCCAATCTGAACGACCATGATCTGCCCCCCCCCCTGGACGACCATGATCTGACCATGCCCCCCCCCCCCCTAGATTTGATCCTGGGTACGCCCATGTATCGAATGAGTGTGTGTAATAATAAACTTCACTTACTTCACTTGCTTCATCTCTACATTTACAACAAAGTCTCCTATCTAAAGAAATATAAAAGTTGATTTAGAACCAGCGAAACCGATTTCTCAAAAAATATATAACCAGATACAAAATAATAGACTACTTATTATTATAATAAATATAAGAAAAAATAAATCTTTTGATTAATCACTTGTAGTTTTTTTTTTTTTTTTGCAATGGTTATTAATCAATAGGCGAGACATGTGAAAATAAATCAAAGATTTTTTTTAGGGAAATACCTCCCTCCCCCCTCCTTTCCTGTTCTGTTGTTCATCATCATCATCATCATCATTTTCCAAAAGGTGCGTGATTCGTGTTGGGATATAAAAAAAAAATAAATAAATAAATAAAAATAAATAAATCGCCAGGTTTCCATTATTTACCTAGTGGCTAATCTTTCTTTCTTTTCTTTCTTTCTTGATGATAAACAATGACCTATTGGGCATTATCGTAAATCATTTGTAGCGTGCTTGCAATCAGCCAGGTGATTTTTCATTTTTCAACCGGAAAAAGTTAATCCAAATGCAACTTGATTGCCAGTATATTAATTGAGAGCTTTATTTTACTTTCTCTTACCTATATATGTTAATTTATAGAAAGGAAGTATTGTTTGTTAATAAAAACACTCACACTTTTTTCACATTCACAGTTTTTTCGGCATCTTAGGCTATTTAAGACTTTAAACGATACTCGTTATTTGTAAATATATCAATCGAGGGTCCAGGCATTCTTATTTAAGCCATTAGGTATCCAAATGGCTTAAATAAAATCATCCGACTGCCTGGGATCTGAACCCTCGACCCTTGGTATACAAGGCAGGCTGCTACCAACTACCGAGGGCAAGGAAGTATTGAATTCATGTGATTTCGATGTCGAGATTTTGATGGATATACACGTTTTGAGGTCCCCTGAATCCAAAAAAAGTGCTTTTCGCGACATGTCCGTCTGTCTGTCTGTGTTCAATTTTAAGCATGAAGGAATTGAGCTATTACGCTGAAATTTTATATTTAAGTTAGGCGCCTCCCTGGAGCGTGAAAATAAGCTTTTAAAGAAAATCGGCCAAAAAGTACTAGTACTTTACTGATGTACTTTTTCAGTTTTTTCGATTTTCCCAAATTCGCTCCAACGATTTTGTTTAAAATTCATAAATCAATTATTTTTTAGATTCTCTTTAAAATATATTTTCTCATTTTGACATTGATATCTTCTGAAGACCACTTTTCTCTTGTATTTCTTAGGAAAGATAGGAGAAATATTTGCCATGGTAACAAAATATAAATATGTTCCCATTCTTTTACATTTTACATCTTGAAATTCGAATGTACCGTACTGTCGGAAACTAAATATATGTCGGCACGAAAAATCTGGTGTGACAAGCACAGAACACAACTTTAGATTACCGAAAGTAAGAGAAAGTTTTTGTCCTGTGCGACCAGTCACACCAGATTTTTTTTTCATTCATCCCAAAAAATAAGCGTTAATATTTCAATATTGATTGTGGGTTAATTCACCCATCTCCTTTATATCTAATATAACATCCATTCCCATTCTAATATTCTAATAAAATAATTATAGAATTTAAATCAAAGCAGGTAGAATGGAATAGAATAATTGGTTGCTAGGCGATCGAGTAGATCAAAGGAGAAGCTCAATGCGCCTGTATGATATGCAACCGAATCTAACTCCTGAATTGCTTCTCAATTGAATCCATCTCTCTCTAGTCCCTTTTGGATTTGAAGTTAAGAAGAAAATTAAAACAGAAGAGAAAAAACTGTAACGAGTAAGTTATAAATAAATGGTTAACTCAAGCACTTTCTTTTTACTTTCTCTTACCTATATATATACTATATGTTTATATATGTATATGGTGAGAAAGTATTGGATTCATGTCAATAATTGGATGTCGATATTTTGATGAATATTCACGTTTTGAGGTCCAAAAAGACATGTGTCTGTCAGTTTTTGAACAAAACATCTCAAGAACGAAAAGAGTTAAGAATTTTATATTTAACTTAGGTACCCCCTAGAGCGTGAAAATAAGCTTTTAAAGAAAATCGGCCAAAGAGTACTAGTACTTTACTGATGCACTTTTTCAGTTTTTTTCCATTTTCTCAAAATTCGCGCCAACGGTTTTGATTAAAATTCAAAAATCAATTATTTTTTAGATGCTCTTTCAAATGTATATTCTCATTTTGCCATTGAAATCTTCTTAACTTGTAAAACAACGTGTGAAACTTGCAACGGACTTAATAGAGGGAAAAAATACACAAAATTTTTATTTTACTAAATTAAAGCCCATTTCATGTAGATTATTTAGAAAAAAAAATTTCTTGAATATCTCATTCCCTTTTGGAGATATTGGCTTTAGTGCTAAACCATGTTTGCGTTTTCAAAACTAAAAAAAAATCAACAATTTAATTTTTTTTTTTTTATATTTTAGGATTAACTTAGATTCGTGATATATTTTTTTTCTAATTCCTTATTGTTTAAAGAACCTAGCATAAAAATTTCATCAAGATTGGCAGTCAAATAAATAAATGAGAAATTATTTTCTCTTCCATGTCACCTTTTGTTTGGCATTATCGAAGCCACCCACGGAAGGTGAAAAAATCAAAACTTTAAAGTGCCATAACTCGAAAACTAAGTGAGGTAAAAAATCGAAATTTGGTGCTGTTACTTATCTCTATATATAGAACAAACATACCAAGTTTCATAAAAATCTGAGATTATGGGTGAAATTGTCTGGTTGAACTGACCCCATCTTAAATTCCAACATATCAGCGGAAACTAAATATATGTCGACTCAAGCACAGAACACAACTTTCTTTTACCAAAGGTAAGAGAAAGTTGTGTGCTGTGTGACAGTCACACCAGATTTTTTTTTATTGTGTGAGAAAGCAAAAGCAAATAAAATCTAGAAAGTTACGGTTTGTTAAAAGAAACGATGGTATTTTACTTAATAAAGTAGAGTTGAATCTTCCTTTTTTTTTTTTTTTTTTAAATTTAAAGTGACAACGTTATTTCCCTCAACCTTTTTTTATTATAATTCCTTCTTTTTTTTTTTACTTTAAACAATTTATATAGGAAATTTATATATGAAATTTTCTCGAAAACATTGTCAGGACTTGGTATTTAATTCGGTAATTCAGTCAAGAGCTTCTCTCTCTCTCGTTCTGTGAAACTCCGGTTAATCTCCCCGGGCGTTGAACACGATTCCTGCATCACGTGCGACCGCCATACATTACTGATTACCAAGGGAGGGGAGGGGGGGGGGGGGGGGGCGAGCCAGGTTGGAAATTACTACAAATGTACGTATATATACGATATATATACACCAATGACAGAGGACAAAATATAGGCTACTTCGCTTAAACACACACATGGAAAACTTATTATTGCTATACTCTATTGTGATTTTATTTTTATTAATGACCGGTCATGTTTTAAAAAATCTAATAAGAGTGAACAATTATATTTTCTCTGAATCTATTTAAATAGTATGGAGGGATTATTTCAAAATTCTCATGTCTTTAAATATTATTAAGGGGGAACGGGAGCGGAGGTGTTACGCATGTTTTTCCCGATAAGAGGGCGTTGTGTGTCATAAAAAGTATCAAGTAATTCAAAAATTTGCCAAGAGATGTCAGAATGGTAGCTAATAATATTTAATGCATTTGGTTGATTTTCATTGATCTTTTAACAATAAATACTTTATAAATGTTATTATATAATATGTATCTTTTATAAAAGCATAAAAATATATAAACATAGGCCAGATACAGGCCATTTGGCAATTGTCTGTTAGACTAGCCTGCCATCTATTGCAAGAATGCTGAACTAATTTGACATTTGATTTTTTAAATAAATCATCTAATCTTATTTTAAAAATTTCTTACTTAATATGTGATTAATAATAACAATAAATTCATTTTTAAATTTTAAAAAAATTAAAGATTATTGAGACAGATTGTTTTTTGTATTTGCTTGATAACAAAAAAATTAATTACGATAATCTTTTAATAAGTCATTAAAACAATTATAGCTCGATGTCCCAATAATCTCTTATGAATTTAATTCATTTAAAAAAAAACAGCATTGAAAAATTCCTTATAATAGTCTAGTTTTTTTTTAAGTACGTTTAGACGTCGCTCCTGAACCCCCTTAAAAAAGTTTAATTATTGAGACAATATTTTCAACTAGAGCCTTTTAGTAGTAATACAATTTTAGCAAAGTTATTTTCAACAATATTTTGTGTTTATTGTTACTAAAAGAGCCCCACTGAGTGGGGATCTCGTAACAAATTTGAATGCAAAGTATAAATGCAATCATTTGCAATAAAACAAAAGTAAAAGTGATAAAAACAAAAAAGTACTAAATAAAATGCAGATATTTAGAGAAAATGTATAATTTATGACTTCTATAAACTTGCATTCAAAATATTAAATAACAATAATCATAATAAGCACGCTAGATGTTATATTTTTATTTGTATTTTTTTTTTTTATATAGGTCTATTCCATGACAAACAAGAATACAATAAAGATTGACAGATAAAAAAAAAAAACCTTTTTACCTTGCAGCAATTTTTATATACAAAATAGCATATACAGTACTGAATATTATTATGAAAATAAAACAAAGCTCTCCCTCCCTGGCATTTTAAAAGCATAATATATTTTTTATTTTGTACTAAACTAAATGGTTTATCACCTTTTTAACTTTAGTTGTTGGCTGTTTTGATGCTGAATGGAACACAATCTAAAATAGTGAGAAATAAAACAGGAAAAATTTTTCCAGGAATCGCCTTATACCATATATTTGCAAATATTTTATAATTCATATACAGTATATAGAGCGCGATAGACAGACGGACATTAGCGAATTATATAAATCATCAGCTCATCAGCCTCTTGGCTTTATGCTAGTTCCAGGTTGAAAAACTTCCAGGGGACTGCACGTTTTACTGATAATAAAATACAAAAAGAATCTGCTAATATATAAAACATAATTATTTTATCAGCACAAATTATAATATCAGATTTTTTCAAATTTAACGTAAGTTAGGGAACTGGCGCTTGAATAGAAGTAAATGACTTTGAAATAAAAAAA
>JAKCPI010004759.1:0-12305 GCA_023213315.1 Euborellia annulipes
TGTTAAATAATCAACAGCTATACTTGAATAGGTGTTGATTATTTAAAAATTGATTGAATGTGATCATTGTATATTTTTTTTGTCCATCATTTCTGTTTCTAAATCAGACAAGAAAGGGAGAGAGTATTTATTTATATTTCTCTCAAGGGAAAGAGCTTTTTTTTTTTTTTTTAAATATTCCATTTGGATGATTCATTGACTTGAATTTCTCCTGATCTCTTTCGACATTCATTCAATTTTTCGTTGCCATTTTTATGTTATTATCGTGAAGGCAATCGATAGACTCTGTCTTCTTGTTGCTGCTGTTGCTTTGAACCCTTCCCACTTTTTTTTGAGTCCCAAGAGGACCTCTCTCTTAAGAAAAAAGGAAATTCTGGATAAATAAAATCCTCCCTTAAGGCACCTAAAGAAAAAAGTCTTTTCGAATGCTCCTTGCTCTCTCTCTCTCTCTCTCTCTCTCTCTTGAGATCAAATAGTCGTAAGAATTGAAATTAACTTGGGAGGATACACATAACAAAAAAAGAATATAAAATTCAAAAGAATAAATTTTAATAGTTTAATCGAAAATATATTTATGATTGAGGGAAAGCTTTAAAAACGAATGGTTGGATTGAAAAGGAAATTTATTTTTCTTTTTTTTTTTTATTCCTTCCAGGTAAGACGGTATTTAGCTCATTCTGAACATGAATATCCTCCTCTATTACCTCATGATCAGAAGCAGAAATTTTATGATGCTAAAAATGAACGTAGTTTTTTTTTTTTTTTTGAAAAAGTCGTCTGAGAATCTCTAGATATAAAAAAACTTAAAAAAAAAAAATGCTTTTATTTAAATTGAACTAAAAGAGAGAGAAAAAAAAAATTTAATTGTTGAATATTTATGACTTAAAATAAAAGCGTGGGGCGCACATTGATAGCTAAAGAAATTCTTTATTCTTAGAGCCTCCGAATCGCTTTGAAGCGCCCCACGCTTTATTTCAATTCATAAATATTCATCAATTTTAACAAGAACAATTAAATTAAATTAACCAAACGTCGCGGGTTCGGACCCAGGCAGTCCGATGATTTTATTTAAGCCATTTGAATATCAGATGGCTTAAATAGAAATGCCTGAACCCTAAAAAAATATATATATATATATATATATATATATATATATATATATATATTAATTACAACGGTTATCGTCTAAAGTCTTAAATGGCCTGAGTTGCCGAAAAGACTGTGGGAATGTGTGTGTGAGTGTGAGTGTGAATGAGAAAAAAAAATAATTAAATTAAATGATTTCTCTCTTTTTAGTTCAATTTAAATAAAAGCATTTAAAAAAAAAAAAGTTTTTATTATATTTTTATTTTAAACTTGAAGTCTTTTTTATTATAGATACAGCATTACAAAACGAAAGGGAGGAAGCATGAGGCTTCAAATAAAGTACCACATTAGTTTGGAGTATTTTGGTCCAATTAAAAAATTAATTGTCATCAAAAAGACGCTTAAATATCAAATTCCACACCTCAAGCTAATCGGGAAGTCTTTTGAAAATAGATGAATTCGTGTAGAGTTTCAAATAAAGTACCACATTAGTTTGTTCTATTTTTGATAAAAATATTCCTATCATTGTTGTCATCAAAAATGGCCCTTAAGAATCAAATTCCACACTGCTACCTCATCGAGAAGTCTTGAAAATAGATTAATTCGCGTAGAGTTTCAAATAAAGTACCACATTAGTTTGTTCTATTTTGGTAAAACTTTCATATAATATCTGTCATCAAAAATGACCCTTAAATATCAAATTTCACACTTCTAGCTCATCGGGAAATGCCCTAAACAAAGACTAAAAGCTGGTGACCCTGAAAGAGCAAGTTAAATAAAAGCATTTAATTAATTAATAATTAAAAATTCTAAATTAATAAATTCTAAATAAAATTTAATGTTCCGCCGATTTTGTTCAAAAACTTATTTTGAGTGTTCGGGATGGTACTTAACTTAAATATAAAATTTCAATTGCAGATCTCAATTTCTTCATGCTTCAAATCGTTACACACACAGACAGCCATACTTCAAGATTTTTAATAATAAAACCCACCCTCTATTCCATATAAGAACATGTTATATTTTATACATATAGCGCATACATATGTTCCCAAAAATGATACCCCCCTCCCAGTCATTTGGATATATTAATATCAATGCTAATATGATCATAAAAATGCACAATGAAACTCATATTTAAACTCGCACGCTCTCTTTCTCTCGTTGTATGCTAATGGCGTGTTGCTAATGCCCTTATTTGTCGATTATTTGGTGGTTAGTGGATATTATATAGCTAATATCTTAACATTTTGATAGGCCATATCAAAATTCTAATGAACATAAATCCAAAGATATTGATTTATTTATATGTAGCCTATACTCAGAGGAAATTGTTTTCGATTTCTGGCTATCATTTGTGTAATAAATAATTATAGATAGACTAAAAAGTTAGCATTATAACATCTCAATTTATTAGTTTTCTCTTTTTTACTTTCTCTTACCCTATATGGACCCTGTTACGCATTGGTGTGTCAAGCGCCACCTACCGAGATTTTAGAAAATTAACATTAAAGTTTTTTGTTTTCATTGGATTATATATAATTACTTTCTCTTAGCCTATATATGAAATATATAGGAGAGAAAGTATTGCGATCATGTCAAAAATTCGATGTCGAGATTTTTGATGGATATACATGTTTTGAGGTCCCCTGAGTCCAAAAAAGTGGGTCCCGCAAATTGGTCTGTGTGTGTGTGTGTATGTATGTGTGTGTGTGTGTGCGTGTGTCTGTATGTGTGGACAGATTTTTAGCATGAAGGAATTGAGCTACCGGATTGAAATTTTATATTTAACTTAGGTACCTTCCCACACGCTCAAAATAAGCTTTTGAACAAAATCGGCCAAAAAGTACTAGTACTTTACTGATGTACTTTTTCAGTTTTTTTTCGATTTTCTCAAAATTCCCTCCAAGGATTTTTTTTTTAAATTCAAAAATCAATTATTTTTTAGATGCTCTTTAAAATGTATATTCTCATTTTGCCGTTGAAATCTTCTGAAGACCACTTTACTCTTGTTCTTCATAGGAAAGATAGAAATGGTTGCCATGGTAACGGAATTTAAATCTTTTTCTTTTTATTAGATTAAAAATCAATTATTATTTAAATTCCCATTTATTTTTATTTTATTTCTGTTTTTAATTGTTTCCAAGAAAACATATATATATATCTCTCCCACTTGCAAACATTATCGTCTCTCTCTACTCTTTTTAAATTCCCTTTCCACCTTATCTTCGCATAGAAACAATGTTAATTTCCTATAGGGATTTGTATGTTAATTTCGATTCAAAAGGGGGTCCCCTTTGGAACTTTTTAGACATTTAAAATTTTTTTTCCAATTCTTATGAAATTTTGTATTTATTTACGATTCTATATTGTGTATAAAATGTCCAAATATGAGATTAAAATTTTGAAAAATAACCATAGTTTATTTCAAGCAGTCAACATTTAAAATGCAAGTTTGAAACTAAGGTGCTATGGGAAACTAAATATATCTCGACACAAAAAATCTGGTGTGACCAGCACAGTGCGCAACTTTCTCTTACCGGAGGGTAAGAGAAAGTTGTGTGCTGTGCGCCAGTCACACCAGATTTTTTTTGTCAATTGTGCAATTAACATTAAATATAAATTTTTTTAGGACATATTTCATGAAAAATACTATTAATTATAGCATTTGAAAGAATATTCCGTGCTTAATTCAATTTTGAATATTTTGGCGCTTGACACACTAATGCATAACAGGGTCCATATATACTTGTAGAGAGAAAGTATTGGATTCATATAAAAAATTCGATGTCGAGTTTTTGATGGATCTTCACGATTTAAGGCCCTAGAATCCAAAAAAGTGGTTTTCGCGACATGGTCTGTGTGTGTGTGTGTTTGTGTGTATCTGTGAACAAAATATCTCAGGAACTAAAAGAGCTACGAGGTTGAAATTCTATATTTAAGTTAGGCACCCTGCCAAGGGGTGAAAATAAGCTTTTGAACAAAATCGGCCAAAAAGTACTAGTACTTTACTGATGTACTTTTTCAGTATTTTTTCTATTTTCTCAAAATTCGCTCCAACGATTTTGTTTAAAATTCATAAATTAACTATTTTTTTAGATGCTCTTTAAAAAGTATATCAGTGAAATTTTTCGTGGAAATCGTTTGAAGTACACTTTACTGATGTGGAGGCATTCGTAGCTCTATGATTCATCGCGTGGTCAAGTTTGGCACTAAAGTGCTAAGAGCAACTAAATATAGGGTAAGAGAAAGTTGTGTGCTGTTCGCCGGTCACATCAGATTTTTTTTTATTGCCTTATAAATTAGTACATATCTTAATTAATAAGTAGAGTGTATGCCTATATATCTAGGACCAAAGATGCGGAAAAAAATTGATAAGACACTACAGAAAAATGAATTTGATTAACTCCACACCAAAACAAAAAAAGGTTTTCCCCATCAAGAGTCTCATACAATCACCATCGTTATTTTTATTAAAATATAAACTTCTCAAAATTATTCGTTACGAGATATTTCGATGATTGGCGGCCCTTGCAGTCAGAGCTGCTGCCATTGATACATCAATGGATTCGGGTATATCAAAGGGTAAATAACCGCAGGATTAATTATGCAAAGCCGATTTCAACGAAAAGCTTGTTTCGTTTGTTTGCGTTGATGGCGATGGCGTGTGCATGTAGCCTACGAACGAACGAACGTGCATGGGCGAGTGTGAGTGTGAGTGTGAGTGGTGGTAGGCCCTCTGGCCGCCGCCAGCCCTTCAGCCCTTACAAACGTACAATTGAAACCTTGCGGACAATTAATCAATTAAACTGCCACTAACACAACTGAACATCACAAATTTATCAGGAGGGGAAAAATCACAATTCGAAATCACTCCTCGCCGCATTCTCTTAACTTAAATGATTAAATAAATCGATTCAATTTAAAGCTTATATCATATTTAATATATATGTAAGCTTATATTTTGTAAGTTCTCTGCTTCTCAACATAAATGATATCAGGTCTGCTAAAATATCCGTTGGGTCGTCTAAAAAATATAAATTACATTTTATTTAGTAGCTGACCGAAACGGATTATCTGTTTAAATTTCGTTTTTGAACAAATTAAGGTGCGCGTCTCGAAAAACGGTTAGAACACTATAGAATACCGAGTTACTCGAGGCGGCAAGAGATGGCGTTAGTTTTCCCCATAGGAATAAAAGGGATTTTTTCCATTTTATTCTAGAGCTTCCAGCTAATTAATTAAAGGCAAAAAATTAATTATTCTTTAACACAATGATTACTAATTTAATTATCTACAACTTATAGAGCTCTTTTTTTAAAATATCTTATATTTAATGCGATTAATCTTAAAATTTTTTTTTTTTTCTAAAATCAAAAAAAGGGCTTCTATAAGTTGTAGATATTTTAAATAGCTTTAATTTAAAAAAAATTTGAGGTCGATAGCTTCAAAATTGTGACCGCTGGAAACTCCCAAAATTAGCACCCCGAGACGCGCACCTTAAATATCTACTGACAGGCCTGGTAATGTATTTTCAAAGAGATATAATAAATTATAAAGTCAAATGGCCTCAGCAGCCGAAATGAGTTGAAAAAAGAGCAAATGTGTGGAGTCGTGGGACCCAGGAACGAAGTTCCTCACGCCTTTTCTTCAACTCCGAATATAATTTAATATGAATATTATCATTTATAAAATAAAATTTTTTATTTTTAAAACAAACATCTGAACAAAGGAAAAATAATTCTGTAGACTCGAGTAAAAATAATTAAAAATGACACAGTGAGTGATACACACGCCCGCAGCAGGTCTGCAGAGTGAACCTTGAGGGACACACAAGGATATACATATCCGCACCAGGAACACACAGGGATACCCATGCCCGCACCAGGGGCACACACAGTAGATCGAAAGTGACCAGAATACAAATGTGTTCTCCTGGTGCGGTCGTGTGTATTGCTATGTGTTCCTGGTGCGGGCATGTGTATCCTTGTGTGTCTCTCAAGGCTCACAATGCAGACCTTCTGCGGGCGTGTGTATCCCTCGATCATTTTTAATCAATTTTACTCGGGGGGCTGGTGGGGGGTAGGCGTGGCTTCCCCTTCCCCCTCTTGAGCGCTGTAACGCATGTTTGTTACTGCTGCTTTTTGTTACGTGACCTTTTCTGCCAATTCACCCTACCGTAAGCCGCATAAAAGAACTTCGTTCTAAAAATTTAGACCGTATTAGACGGGTCTTTGGAAATAGACCCCGACATTTTTGAAAAATATAGACACACTGGGCCTCAACGTTTTTTTTTTACGGAAAAAGTGGGGCGCACTTCAAAAAAAGGTTGAAAACCGCTGTTCTGGATTATTCTCTTTTATTAAAAAAAAAAAGAAAAATCAAGAAATGACCCAAATAATGATAAAATTTAGTTAGCCGTTCACATCGTTAAATAAAAAAAAATTTAAGAGGGTTGGTTGGTTGTTTCTTCTGAAAATACAATTACCCTCCCGCTCTCTAAGTTACCATCATAACCTATTAAAGATTAAATAATTTTATTTGATGTTGAGGACACCCTTGAGGGTTGAAGAAGAACAAGACAAGAGGACGTGACTTGATTCAATCTCTTCATAAATTACTAAGAAAAAAAAAATTAAGATTTTATTTTGAAATTAAAGAAAAAAAAAAAAAAAAAAGAGAAGAAACAAAAGAAAAGTTGATTAGATTATCATCTAATTATAGATAAATAAATAACACAAGGTTAAGTTTCAAAAGGATTTTGAAACAAATATAATCTTTCTCTTTTGGTTATTTTAAGGTTGTTCGGACATTAAAGCACTTTATCTGATTAAAAGCTAATTTTTTAATATGTTATTAATCACTATCAAATACGTATAAAATAAAATTTTGAAGCAGATCTGACCCAGGGTTATCGTGTAATTAATTTTTAAAAAATTGAAATTTAACATGTAGCCTATGGGGAATAACGACGAAACGCACACATATTGAATTAAATAGGCATCTGTGCAACTGATACAAAAACAAAAAACTTACATTTTATCAATTCACTTCAGAGCAATGTGTTAAAAATAAAATCAAAAGTTTCTGCCGACCGCTTTTAAAGATATTTTAACAAGAAAGTCAAAAAAATTCTCCAAAATGACAGTCGCTAATATTTAAAAATAATGAATTCTCGAGAGTCAGACCAGCCTGGCAACGTCGCATAAAATAATTCTCTTTTCTAGGTGTCAGTTACATTTTTTTTTTTTTTTTTTTTTTTTTTTCAATTTTACAATATTTTTTCTCGCAAATCGTCCATTGTGTTTTAACTGATTTGCATTAAACATTGTAATATATTAAATAAAATAAAATTTAAGGCGTTTAAGATTTAAAATAGATAGTTGATGAATGCAATGTTGCCAGTTCTATATTACGTGAAAAACTGCTCAAGTCAAAAGTCATTCATTTATTATTTTTGGTAATTAAATTATTAACTTAATAGAATTATAAACTATGATAGGTCACGACTAAATTATAATAAGGAATTTTGGCATTCAAATTTTTAATTTTATTTAAAAAAAAATTTAGATTCTATTATGACTTACGATGTACTATCCGAACAACCTTAATAGCACCTGGAGGGTGAGCTTTGTTTAGGCGAAACATTCAACAACGTTAGAGCTGGAAACAAAACCTCCAATTAATGTTAATTATTTCTTTTTACTTTCTCTATTGATATACAGTATAAAGAGAAAGTATTGTAATCGTCAAAAAATTCGGCTTCGAGATTTTGATGTTTCTCCACGTTTTAGACCTACCTGAGTCCAAAAAAATCTGGTGTGACTGTCGCACAGCACACAACTTTCTCTTACCTTCGGTAATCGAAAGTTGTGTTCTGGGCTTGGCACACCAGATTTTTTGTTTAGTTTCCGCCGATTTCAAGGTAGGTGTAAAATTTATAAGTATGGGAAATATTTATATTTTGTTACCATGGCAACCATTTCTCCTGTTCTCTATGAAGTACAAGAGTAAAGTGGACTTCACAAGATTTCATCTCTACATTTACAACAAAGTCTCTTATCTAAAGAAATATAAAAAGTTGATTTAGAACCAGCGAAACCGATTTCTCAAAAAATAAATAACCAGATACAAAATAATACTTATTATTATAATAAATATAAGAAAAAATAAATCTTTTGATTAATCACTTGTAGAGTTATTTTTTTTTTTGCAATGGTTATTAATCAATAGGCGAGACATGTGAAAATAAATCAAAGATTTTTTTTTAGGGAAATACCTCCCTCCCCCTTCTTTCCTGTTCTGTTGTTCATCATCATCATCATCATTTTCCAAAAGGTGCGTGATTCGTGTTTGGATATAAAAAAAAAATAAATAAATAAATAAAAATAAATAAATCGCCAGGTTTCCATTATTTACCTAGTGGCTAATCTTTCTTTCTTTCTTGATGATAAACAATGACCTATTGGGCATTATCGTAAATCATTTGTAGCGTGCTTGCAATCAGCCAGGTGATTTTTCATTTTTCAACCGGAAAAAAGTTAATCCAAATGCAACTTGATTGCCAGTATATTAATTGAGAGCTTTATTTTATTTTCTCTTACCTATATATGTTAATTTATAGAAAGAAGTATTGTTTGTTAATAAAAACACTCACAGTTTTTTCACATTCACAGTTTTTTCGGCATCTTAGGCTATTTAAGACTTTAAACGATACTCGTTATTTGTAAATATATCGATCGGGGGTCCAGGCATTCTTATTTAAGCCATTAGGTATCCAAATGGCTTAAATAAAATCATCCGACTGCCTGGGATCTGAACCCTCGACCCTTGGTATACAAGGCAGGCGTGCTACCAACTACCGAGGGCAAGGAAGTATTGAATTCATGTGATTTCGATGTCGAGATTTTGATGGATATACACGTTTTGAGGTCCCCTGAATCCAAAAAGTGCTTTTCGCGACACGTGCGTCTGTCTGTCTGTCTGTGTCCAATTTTAAGCATGAAGAAATTGAACTATTACGCTGAAATTTTATATTTAAGTTAGGCGCCTCCCTGGAGCGTGAAAATAAGCTTTTAAAGAAAATCGGCCAAAAAGTACTAGTACTTTACTGATGTACTTTTTCAGTTTTTTCGATTTTCCCGAATTCGCTCCAACGATTTTGTTTAAAATTCATAAATCAATTATTTTTTGGATTCTCTTTAAAATATATTTTCTCCTTGTATTTCTTAGGAAAGATAGGAGAAATATTTGCCATGGTAACAAAATATAAATATGTTCCCATTCTTTTACATTTTACATCTTGAAATTCGAATGTACCGTACTGTCGGAAACTAAATATATGTCGGCACGAAAAATCTGGTGTGACAAGCACAGAACACAACTTTAGATTACCGAAAGTAAGAGAAAGTTTTTGTCCTGTGCGACCAGTCACACCAGATTTTTTTTTATTCATCCCAAAAAATAAGCGTTAATATTTCAATATTGATTGTGGGTTAATTCACCCATCTCCTTTATATCTAATATAACATCCATTCCCATTCTAATATTCTAATAAAATAATTATAGAATTTA
Organism: Euborellia annulipes; assembly: GCA_023213315.1. Taxonomy (NCBI): domain Eukaryota; kingdom Metazoa; phylum Arthropoda; class Insecta; order Dermaptera; family Anisolabididae; genus Euborellia; species Euborellia annulipes. The sequence continues at coordinate 9,661 of JAKCPI010004759.1, forward strand.
AATCAAAGCAGGTAGAATGGAATAGAATAATTGGTTGCTAGGCGATCGAGTAGATCAAAGGAGAAGCTCAATGCGCCTGTATGATATGCAACCGAATCTAACTCCTGAATTGCTTCTCAATTGAATCTATTTCTCACTAGTCCCTTTTGGATTTGAAGTTAAGAAGAAAATTAAAACAGAAGAGAAAAAACTGTAATGAGTAAGTTATAAATAAATGGTTAACTCAAGCACTTTCTTTTTACTTTCTCTTACCTATATATACTATATGTTTATATATGTATATGGTGAGAAAGTATTGGATTCATGTCAAAAATTGGATGTCGATATTTTGATGAATATTCACGTTTTGAGGTCCAAAAAGACATACACTGTGTGCAGTTTTTGAACAAAACATCTCAAGAACGAAAAGAGTTAAGAATTTTATATTTAACTTAGGTACCCCCTAGAGCGTGAAAATAAGCTTTTAAAGAAAATCGGCCAAAGAGTACTAGTACTTTACTGATGCACTTTTTCAGTTTTTTTCGATTTTCTCAAAATTCGCGCCAAGGGTTTTGATTAAAATTCAAAAATCAATTATTTTTTAGATGCTCTTTCAAATGTATATTCTCATTTTGCCATTGAAATCTTCTTAACTTGTAAAACAACGTGTGAAACTTGCAACGGACTTAATAGAGGGAAAAATACACAAAATTTTTATTTTACTAAATTAAAGCCCATTTCATGTAGATTATTTAGAAAAAAAAATTTCTTGAATATCTCATTCCCTTTTGGAGATATTGGCTTTAGTGCTAAACCATGTTTGCGTTTTCAAAACTAAAAAAAAAAATCAACAATTTAATTTTTTTTTTTATATTTTAGGATTAACTTAGATTCGTGATATATTTTTTTTTCTAATTCCTTATTGTTTAAAGAACCTAGCATAAAAATTTCATCAAGATTGGTAGTCAAATAAATAAATGAGAAATTATTTTCTCTTCCATGTCACATTTTGTTTGGCATTATCGAAGCCACCCACGGAAGGTGAAAAAATCAAAACTTTAAAGTGCCATAACTCGAAAACTAAGTGAGGTAAAAAATCGAAATTTGGTGCTGTTACTTATCTCTATATATAGAACAAACATACCAAGTTTCATAAAAATCTGAGATTATGGGTGAAATCGTCTGGTTGAACTGACCCCATCTTAAATTCCAACATATCAGCGGAAACTAAATATATAGTTGACTCAAGCACAGAACACAACTTTCTTTTACCAAAGGTAAGAGAAAGTTGTGTGCTGTGTGACAGTCACACCAGATTTTTTTTTTTATTGTGTGAGAAAGCAAAAAGCAAATAAAATCTAGAAAGTTACGGTTTGTTAAAAGAAACGATGATATTTTACTTAATAAAGTAGAGTTGAATCTTCCTTTTTTTTTTTTTTAATTTAAAAGTGACAACGTTATTTCCCTCAACCTTTTTTATTATAATTCCTTCTTTTTTTTTTTACTTTTAAACAATTTATAAGGAAATTTATATATGAAATTTTCTCGAAACATTGTCAGGACTTGGTATTTAATTTTCTGGTAATTCAGTCAAGAGCTTTCTCTCTCTCTCTCTCGTTCTGTGAAACTCCGGTTAATCTCCCCGGGCGTTGAACACGATTCCTGCATCACGTGCGACCGCCATACATTACTGATTACTAAGGGAGGAGGGGAGGGGGGGAGTTCCAGGTATGGAAATTACTACAAATGTATTGTATATATACGTTTATATATATATATATATACACCAATGACAGAGGACAAAAATATATGGGCTACTTTGCTTAAACACACACATGGAAAACTTACGATGGCCGTATACTTCATTGTGATTTTATTTTTATTAATGACCGGTCATGTTTTAAAAAAATCTCCACAATAAGAGTGAACAATTATATTTTTCTTAAGAATCGATTTTAAATAGTATAGAGTGGGATTATTTAAAAATACTCATGTCTCTAAATATTCTTAAGGGGGAACAGGAGCGGAGGTGTTACGTATGTTTTTCCCGATTAGAGGGCGTAGTGTGTCATAAAAAGTATCCCAAAAATCAAGTAATTCACAAATTTGGCCAAGAGATGTCAGTATGGTAGCTAATAATATTTAATGCATTTGGTTGATTTGCATTGATCTGTTAACAATAAATACTTTATAAATGTTATTATGTAATATGTATTCCTTTACAAAAAGCATAAAAAATATGTAAATATAGGTGAGATATAGGCCATTATGGCGATCGTCTGTTAGACTAAGTCTGCCATCTATTGTAAGAATGCTGCAACGTCATTTGACATTTGTTTTTTAAATAAATCATCTAAGCCATATTTTAAAAAAATTTCTTAATTAATACGTGATTAATAATAACAATATAAATTCATTTTTTAAATTTTAAAAATTAAAGATTATTACAGACAGATTGTTTTTTGTATTTGCTTGATACAAAAAAATTAATTACGATAATCTTTTAATAAGTCATTAAAACAATTATAGCTCGATGTCCCCAATAATCCCTTATGAATTTAATTCATTTTAAAAAAAACAGCATCGAAAATTCCTTGTAATAGTCTAGTTTTTTTAAGTACGCTTAGACGTCGCTCCTGAACCCCCTTAAAAAAGTTTAATTATTG
>JAKCPI010004761.1:0-11002 GCA_023213315.1 Euborellia annulipes
AGTGAAACAAATCAGGTTAGTGGATACTTTATAGTTTAAAGCTCCGATTTTCAACCTTTAGTTTAAATACAGCCTTTTACGAACCAATCACCTTTAAATACGTTCTTGCAACCCAAGGGAAGGTTTAAACCACCAAAAGCGTTTAACGAACCGTTAAATACGTTCTTGCAACCCGGCATAAATATTTTAACTTACAAGTGAAAAAATCCCGGGACCTGGGGGTTGGGCCGAAGCTGAGCTACGCAGCTAGTAGAGCAGAAGCAAGTATGTTTCTTGTTTATTATCTTTGCACCTCTTCATCTCTGGTTTTGCTCTAATAGAGTTTGATGCTTTTTGTTTGTTTTAGCCAAGTTTCCGAATGGATGGCTCAAAGTTTTCTCAAATGAGGCAGAGGTATCTACATGTTAAAATAACGCCTACGGTATTTCGACGTCTCATATGAGAGGCAAGTTTGTTTGTTTGTTTTTTTTCTAACATCTTAAGAACGTTAATGAAAATTTATGGCCCTAAAGTATTTGTACAATTTTCCCTCTATACTTTCTTCTACTCAAAGGAAATATTAGAATTCGCATTTCATTTAATTATAAAACGAAAAAGGAATCAACTTTCTCTTTTTCTCGAGTAGAAATCAATCATTTCATTTCTAACTAAACAAGGACAGACAGACAGACAGACACAGCCATCAAAACTTTCGGTGAAAAAAATAAATAAAGAGATTGAAATAAAATAGGGCCGTGACGTCACTCTTCCAGTGCGTGAGCCGGCAGTGAAAGGAATGCATAAATATTTCTCTATACATTTCCTATGGGAGAAATCGTAACTTTAGGAATTAATAACTCAAAAAGTTAGAGGAATTTCAGGACCTGAGTATTTTTCCGGGACTCTCCATAAAGTCCTCTATAAGACTGCAAAATTTCGTTTCGAAATTACACTGGAAGTTGGTCAAATAGAGCGTGACAGACGGACACTCCGCTATTATATATACAGTAGATTCTATTAGATGTATAATAATAGCAAAGAAGTTATTATACGGTATAAAATAATATTAGTATAAATATTCAATAATTCAAAATATCCACTTCCGATTGCGTGACGTCAATTACCCCCTCCCCCCTCCCCCTCCCCTCCCTCTCTTCTAATTTTATTTCTGAATTATAATTTTAGCTTCAATTAACGAAAGAAAAAAATGTTAATAGCTTGAATAGAAGAGAAAGCTTTTAAAAAATTAGAAATTAATAAATAATTCAAGAATTCTAAAAAGCTATTACAGCAATGGAATTTGTTCTATTGTACTATCCGCGCCGGCCGCCTTCGGCGGGCTCTGTGTGCCTTTTCAAAATAAAAAAAAAGAAAATAAAAAGTTGTAAAATAAGAAAGAGACAAAAATACAAGTTTTTTTCTTTTTTACTTTCTGGAAATTCTAAAGGAATCCAATAACTGACCAGAACAAAGATTAGAAGTGAAAAAAAAAAAACTTCCTCTCTTTTTCATTAAATTAGCAAATTCTTATGAAGGGAAAAAAGATAAAGTTTTTTAGAGGCGTTTGAGTCCAAATGTAACAACAAAAGATGAAGAGATCAGATGCCTGCTTACCTTTGCTTCTAATTTGCAAGATCAAAATTAAATTTCATAATATTAATATCTATATATAATAATATGATAGCGGTGTGTCCGTCTGTCAGTCTGTCTGTATTTCATGGTCTGTTTGACCAACTTCCCGTTGGAATTTTGAAACGAAATTTTGGAGTCTTATAGAGGACGTTATGGAGAGTTCCGGAAAAATAGTCGGGTCCCGAAATTCGTATAACTTTTGTAGTTATTAATTCTTAAAGTTATAATTTCTCCCATAGGAAATGTATAGAGAAATATTTATGTATTCTTTGCAATTATATATTTATTCTATGAATGTATACAAATCCTCAAGCAGGCACTGGATTGGAATACGTAGTAATAATCGGGGGCCCTCGAGGCTTGGTGTAGAGGTTAGCGTGCTAACCTCGTATACCAAACGTCGCACAGTGGGCTGAAATAGGAAAAAAGCGGCCATAATTCGAAAAAATGAACTTCAAAATATAAAAACAACGTTTTGCACACCAATAATAGACTATATGTGGACCTCAGGACAATAATTCATTTTTTTTACCCAACCCAAACCCGAGTTATAGAGCGCCAAAGTGGGCAAGAAAACTTACTAACTTTTCTTTGCGTTTTAAGTCGATATTCAGGAATTTTTTTTCATGTATTAATATTGATCCAATTTTAATGAATTTTTTTTTGAATCATAGATAAATTAATCTTCTTTCTGAAAATATTTTTGTTTTTCTTGTATTTCAATTATTTATTTTTAAATAAATTTTTTTTGTAAGTAAAAAAAAAGCAATATAAATTTTTTTCAATTTCAAAAAAGTATATGGGATCCATGCGGATCCCTAACAAACTCAATAGATCCTGAAACTAGAATACATGTAGAACATGATTGCATCGAAACTTTTTGCCCGAATTTGCCCGCCGAATTTTTATTAATTTTTTTATAATTAAATCGGCAGAAAAACAAGTGATTTCCTTCAAACCATATGAACTTCTCTCTGCTTTACAGATAATATTGAAACGTGACAAAGGGCTGACGGACAAAATAAAATCAGGCTATGATTAGAATGACCATAAAATTTGAAGGGGGGCCTCAAATTTTGTAATCTTTTGAAAAAATAATCTATTAAAAGGGAATATCCAATATTTGAAAATTGTATCTTTTCTTGTTCATATTCTTATTAATATTATTGAAATAACTATATTATTTTTGTATACAAGTGGTAAAGCCCCCTGGACCCCCTTACATGCCTTCGATGAGCAAATGCATCAAATTTATTCTTGCTCACTGTTTGGAAATTTTGCAATTGCTCGACTTCGGCGCAAAATTTTAAAGTTTTAAATGATATTTATTTTTTAGCAAATAATTTTTATTTAAGTATAATGACCGAGACATAGAAGCTGACTCCAAGGGGCCCAAGAGGCTCGAGCCCCCTCCCCCCTGCCCCCAATGTTGAGGGAAGAGAAAATAAGTCATCTTTGTAATCAGCAATCCATTAAAATGTATATAAAGACGTATTGCTTGTATAAGCTTATATCAAAAAAATTATTTTTTGACCCTTTGAGTAAGGGGTAGTTTACCCCATCTATATATTTTGTAAAAATAAATGACATATTTGTAACGAGTGACCTTTAAAATATATATAAAAACATATTGCTTGTAATTGCAAAAAAAAAAAAATATTTTGTTGCTCCCTTCAGTAAGGGGTAGTTCACCCTATCTATATATTTTGTAAAAATAAATGACATTTTTGTAACCAGTGACCTTTAAAATGTATATAAAGACATATTGCTTGTAATTATCAGAGCAAAATTTTTTTTAACACCTTGAGTAAGGGGTAGTTCACCCCATGTATGTTTTTAGTAAAAATAGATGACATCTTTGGAATCAGCATCCATTAAAATGTATATAAAGACATATTGCTTGTAATTATCAAAAAAAAAATATTTTTTTGCTCCCTTCAGTAAGGGGTAGTTCACCCCATGTATGTTTTTTGTAAAAATAAATGTCATTTTTGTAAAACGCATATTTTTTTTGATTTTTTGACATAAGTTTTATTTTATATTTCACACATCATAATTTTTTTTTCAACTTTGTCAAGGGGTAATTTCAACCCCTTTCCGTAAAATATGAAAATATTGAAGGGTATAGAAGAACATATGATTCTGTATGTATAGTTTTAATTTTGTAAAAATCCGCCCAAAAAAAGATAATTATGGCCGCTTTTTTTCGATTTCAGCCCACTGTGCGTCGCGGGTTCGGTCCCCGGGCAGTCCGATGATTTTATTTAAGCCACTTGGATACCAAATGGCTTATATAAGAATGCCTGGACCCCAAATTGATATATTCAATACAACGGTTATCGTATAAAGTCTTAAATGGCCTAAGTTGCCGAAAAGACTGTGTGAATGTGAGTGTGAATGAGAAAAAAGTGTGAATGTTTAAACTAAAAAAAAAATTATTTTATCGCATAAATAAGAATGCCTGGGGGTGTGATTGTCGCACTGCACACAACTTTCTCTTACCTTCGGTAATCGAAATTTGTGTTCTGTCCTTGTCACACCAGATTTTTTTTGTGTCGACATATATTTAGTTTTCATCGATATATTAGAATTCAATCAAGATGTCAAATTTATAAACATGGGAAAATATCAATGGTTACCATGGCAACCATTTCTCTTATCTTTCCTATGAAGTACAAGAGTAAAGTGTGCTTCAAACAATTTCGAGAGCAAAATGAGAATATTCATTTTAAAGAGCCTCTAAAAATTATTTATTTTTGAATTTTAATCAAAATCCTTGGAGCGAATTTTGAGAGAATCGAAAAAAAAACTGATAAAGTGCATCAGTAAAGTATTAGTACTCTTTGGCCGATTTTGATTAAAAGCGTATTTTCACCCCTTGGAGGGGTGTCTAATTTAAATATAAAATTTCAACCTCGTAGCTCTTTTAGTTCCTGAGATATTTTGTTCACAGACACACAGACAGACCATGTTCCAAAAACCACTATTTTGTTTTCAGTGGCCTCAAAACGTGTATATCCATCAATATATATCATCGAATTTTTGACATGATCTCACTACTTTCTCTCTATATATATTAACATATATATAGAGGTAAGAGAAAGTAAAAATGTTATTAATTTATATAAAAATTCTAATTTTGTAAATATTTGAGCTCCCAAAGAGCTACGTAGGTGGGTCTAGAGTGCTCTAAATCGGACCCATTCAGGGCCGGAGGGATAAAAGTAGAAGCCAAATCGCGACTCGGGTGATGATGGCAGGGCCACGAGCGTAACTAGGGGTTGGGGGGGGGGGGGCAAGGGACCAGCTATCCTCCGGGGGCCTGAGTCCGCCCCCCTCCCCGGCACCCCCTCTAGTTACGCCTATGGGCAGGGCTGGACTGGAAACCCTTTTAGGAACGGGAAATATCGGTGACGTAGGCAGACGATATTACATTTAAGGGAAAAAATTACAAAAAGTAAATTAGTAATTTATAAATATATTTATTAAAATAAAAATAAATATTTTTGTTTGAATAATTAATGCGATTAGGGGTGGGAGATAAGAAGCTGGCTTTTCAGCTTCATAATACAAGAGCAAAATTTCTTGGTAATTACGGGGTTGTTGCCCCCGAATAAAAGAAAAGCAAAAGAGGAGATCTTTTTAGAGAGAGAGAGAGAAGACGCCCCCTCCTCTACAAGGGAATTAAAATTAATTAAATTCAATTAACTCCTCTCCTTGGCGTTAACAAACATTGCTTCTTTCATTTTTAAGCAACACGAGGTACGATGCATAATTAATAATTTCCGTTAAGTGGTTTTAATGGGAATGCTATTAGCTCGAAGCTTGAGCTAAATACGGGAATTAGACAAAAGCTAAAGAGAATAATTTTATACTAGTCTACTATTATTATTAACGATCAACGTTGACAAACATTTTTGTATTTACCCCCATCCCCCCCCTTCCTTGTTTTGAACAAGTGATTATATTTTGTATTTATTAAATCATTTTTTTGTTCAGTTAAATAAAAAAATATGGTAGTGACTGTCGCACAGCACACAACTTTCTCTTATCTTCGAAAGTTGTGTTCTGTGCTTGTCACACCAGATTTTTTGTGTCGACATATATTTAGTTCCCGACAGTCTGGAACATTTGAATTCAGATGTATAATTTATCTCAGCCAAAAACATCGAAGATGCAAAAAGGGGCGCCTCGCATTATTTTTACCCAGCGTCGAGGTGAAATCAAAAAAATGCGCCTCGCTTTTCTGATTTATATAAAAGCGAGGAAATATTTTCACTTAAATAAAACCCCTACAGAATTTTATTTGTTTCATATATCCTCGCTTTTATATAAATCAGAAAAGCGAGGCGCATTTTTTTGATTTCACCTCGACGCTGGGCAAAAATAATGCGAGGCGCCCCCTTTTTGCATCTTCGATGTTTTTGGCTGAGATTTCACTTCTTTTTGTGAAATATTGCATTTAAATATTATTTAATAATTTTTGCTTATTAAATATTAAGTTATCCCATGAATAGATATTTTAATATGCATTCCAAACAGTAAAAAATAAATACATCGTTTGGTATTAATTCAAAACGAAAAACATAGGATTTCACCAAATTTTATAAAATTTTAGTTTTTTTTATTTTTGTTATGTTGGTAGAATGTAAATACATCGTTTGGTATCCAATCAAAACGATAAACATAGGATTTCCCTAAATTTTATAAAATTTTCGGTTTTTTATTTTTGTTATGTTGGTAGAATGTAAATACATCGTTTGGTATCCATTCAAAACGATAAACATAGGATTTCACCAAATTTTATAAAATTTTAGGTTTTTTATTTTTGTTATGTTGGTAGAATGTAAATACATCGTTTGGTATCCATTCAAAACGATAAACATAGGATTTCTCTAAATTTTATAAAATTTTAGGTTTTTTATTTTTGTTATGTTGGTAGAATGTAAATACATCATTTGGTATCCATTCGAAACGATAAACATAGGATTTCTCTAAATTTTATAAAATTTTAGGTTTTTTATTTTTGTTATGTTGGTAGCACTTCTTCTTATCACGTTAATCTATTTATTGTATTTCTATCTCAAGGGATCCATCCTAAAATTTTTTATTCCATTAGGGATGAAAATTACTAATATTAATAGATGTTCCTAGATGACGTCATCAGGGAGCAAAATAGTTAGAATTGTCTTTTCGCCACGTTAAAGATAGGACAAATTTGAAATTTTGAATACCTCTCAAAAAGTCACTTTTGATCCAAAATAAAATTTTATATCAAAGGTATCGGGTTTTTGATAGTATCTATATGTATTTTAAATTTCATCCAAATCGGTCCAGCAGGAAAACCTGTAGCTTTGTCTAAAAATTTGAAAATTGAAGAAAAGAATGAAAAAAAAAAAAAAGAAAAAAAAGAAAAAAAAAAGGAAAAATAAGAGACTAACTTTTGACCTTCCGAAATCGGCAAAATCTCAACTTTGAGCCTCTGCCATTCTGTTTGGCACTGGAATTTTTTTTTGAATTCGTGCTCAAAATAATCCTTATTTATTCTAGTTTAATATAAAAAAAAATTTGGCTCCGATATCTTAAAACCTTTTTGAGATATTCGCCCAGAAAGAGAAAAGTTTCTCAAAAAAATTTTTTCACGTCCCTATCTTTTATTAAGGATTTAAAATCATTCTTGATAATATAGTCTAGGGACGACTCGTCCATCTAAATGCAATGGGCCATTGGCATCTATTGGAATGTCAACTAAATGGTAGTATTAAGAGTTTCTTTGCTTTCTTTTGCTTTTCACATGCTCGGCGACGAGTCGCTCCCGCGACTCTTGATAAGTATGAGAAAATATTTATATTTTGTTACCATGGCAACCATTTCTCCTATCTTCCCTATGAAATACAAGAGTAAAGTGGTCTTCAGAAGATTTCAATGACAAAATGAGAATATACATTTTAAAGAGCATCTAAAAAATAATTGATTTTTGAATTTAAAAAAAAATCGTTGGAGTAAATTTTGAGAAAATCGAAAAAAACTGAAAAAGTACATCAGTAAAGTACTAGTACTCTTTGGCCGATTTTGATTAAAAGCTTATTTTTCCGGTCCCGGGGGTACAAAACTTAAATATAAAATTTCAACCTCCTAGCTCAATTCCTTCTTGCTTAAAATTGAACACACACACACACACACACACACACACACACACACACACACACACACAGACAGATAGACCATGTCGCGAAAACCACTTTTTGGATTCAGGGGACCTCAAAACGTGAAGATTCATCAAAATCTCGACATCGAATTTTTGACATGAATCCAATACTTTCTCTCTCTATATATTGTATAACAATTTAAATAAAATATCAAGCAGAATTCACTTCAACAGCCAGATGAGTCAGAACAGTACCAACAGCTAAAATGCTACCCAGTCTATGTAGTCTAGTTATTGGAGCGTAACTTGGATTGCATTGCTCTTCAAGAAAGATGCTCCTATCCCTGGTGTTGTGATTCGTTATTCTAAATAGGGTTTGGAAAAAACCGGAAAATTTTGAAAACCGGTTTTAAACCTGTTTTTTTTTCAACATCTGAATCTATTTTGAACGCATCGCCATTTTTTTTTTTTTTTTTAACACTCACACTTTTTTCCCATTCACACTTCTCGGCAACTTAGGCCATATAAGACTTTAAACGATAACCGTTATTAATGAATATATCTATTTGGGGTCCAGACACTATTATTTAAGCCATTTGGTATCCAAATGGCTTAAATAAAATCATCGGACTGCCTGGGATCCGAACCCAAGAAAATTATTATTACTACTATTCCAATCCAGTGCCTGCTTGAGGATTTGTTTACATTCATAGAATACAAAAAATACATAACTATTTCTTTTTACATTTCCTATGGGAGAAATCGTAACTTTAGGAATTAATAACTCAAAAAATTGTAGGAATTTCGGGATTTCCTGGATCCTCCACAACGTCCTCTATAACACTGCAAAATTTCGTCATTCCAATGTAAAAAGTTGGTTAAACAGCGAAATAATCGAGGGACAGACAGACAGATACTCCGCTATTATTTTATATAGATTATTGGAGTATTGGAAAAAAGGGGAAAAAATATAAATAATTTATAATTTTTTTTTTTTTTTAATTTTTTTAAGGTCTTTTTCGGCATTTAAGGCCATTTAGACCCCATCACAATTTATTTCAAATGATTGATAGCCAATTCAAATTAAATAAATTTTTCTCGCTTGGGATGGGAAGCGAACCCGAAACCCCAACCCACTAGAAGCTAATGTCTTCTCTCGGAACACGGGCTAATTTATAATTTGAATACAAGCATTAATGAAGAAAAAATTAAAAAAAAAAACCGAATTCGGTTTTTCGGGAAAAATTCGGTTTCTCGGTTTTTGAAATTTAGCCAAAAAACCGGTTTACCGGTTTCGGTTTCCACCGGTGTCAAAACCCTAATTCTAAAGTTAATTTTATTCAAGTCCCTTCGTTGGACAGGTCGCTCGCGTCACCTCCAATCCTATATTTTAAATATCTCACGAATCTATTTTCCACAGACTGGAGACTTCTCGTTGGATTTTCATAGAAAGGAGACCAGATGACAGTATTATATTACAATTTTGATCGAACCAAAACAGAATAGAGGGATTTCAAGGCAGAAATATTCTTTTATTGCGACAACAACAACCTATTAGCCTCCCCGATGATCTTCCTCTTTGTGGTAGCGAAAATTCAGCTCCTCATCAAAATAAACGCCGAGATCTCTAACTATGTTAACCGCTTCGACAGGGATACCATTGATTTTATAATTATGGATTATAGGGGTCGTATTTCTATGAAAACGCATGACACTGCATTTATCTATATTCAATTGTCACACAACAGCAAATTCACCCCATACAGACAGTCCTTTAGATCATTAATGAATAGGATAAACAAAATAGGCCCTTGGGGCACACCAGAATACGGGGTAAAATCTCCTGACAGTGTGCTTCTGATTTTCACTTTGAGTTTCCTGTCGGTTAAGTAGCTAGATATCCACGACAAAAGGTTACCCCCAAAACCCATTCCATCCAATTTAGACAATAAGAGATCAATGCGGACCCTGTCAAAGGCTTTTGACACTGAACCACTTGCAGACCCCGAGACTTGATTATGTGGTCTTGATAGATTAGGAGATTTGTAGTAGTGGACCTGCCCGGCACTAATCCATGTTGCTCTGGAGTGATGGTGTTCCTGAATGCCGGAGTAATCAAGTCCAACACTAAGCTCTCAAAGATTTTTGGAATGGCAGGAAGATAGTAATGGGTCTATTATTTTAATATGGGGACTATCTGTTCCATCTTCCAGAATCCTGGAAACCTTCCGATGGCTAAACATTATGAGAAGTGGCAAACAAAGCGAGCCTGAACAGGCCTTGATCATCTTTGGACCTTATTATGTTTCAGTTCTGATGATGACCGAAACAGAGATAACAAAATTTCTCAAAATTGATATATTTTTTATCTATACAGTAGAAGCCAGAAATTGAATTTAAATAGGAAATAAATATTTGATCTCGTAAGTAATAATCTCCGCAATCATTCAATCCTTTTGTGTCTGTGTACAGTACAAACAAGAAGAGAGAGATCGATCGAATTTTTCTTTTTGCAACTTGTTCGTCCATGCTAACTTTACTTAACCCTTAGAAAGAAAATTTAACTTCCCTAAATAAATGTCCCTTAACCAGAAGCCATTAAAAATGTGTCAAAGTTATAGTTAATTAAAAAATATTAAATTTGAAAGAGATAAAATCCCGGGGGGTAGAGGGAGTTGTTTGCCCTAATTGAATTACCAAAGCGTTTGAGGCTATTAAAAAGACGTTGGTTGTTAACATTAAAAAAAAGGGGCGTGTCTGTCTCTGTTAATGTTCACACCACCTGTCTTTATGATTTTATCGCCAGGAAAATTGATTATTAAAACCTAAAGACTTTCTTCATAACGATACAAACAAAAAACAAAGTTGTTTGAAATAACAATTGTTGTAATAATGTTGGGATTTAAATAAAGAGATATAGAACTTGTTTTTACCTACAAGATGGCGGTCTTTTCACAAATCCGACTTACGTTCGGTATTTCTTTGCTTAATATAGATCTGGCAACAATCGTATTTGGCAGCTGATTATGTTGAACTTGTATAGTGTTCAATTGTTGTATTTATAATATTACAATGTTTAATGCAAATCAGTTTAAACACAATTGACGATTTGCGAGAAAAAATATCGGAAAATAGGAAAAAAAAAATGTAACTGACAGCGAGAAAAGAGTATTATTTTATGCGACGTTGCCAGACTGGTCTGAGTCTCATTTTTAAATATTGGCGACTGTCATTTTGGAGAAT
>JAKCPI010004762.1:0-73496 GCA_023213315.1 Euborellia annulipes
AAATTTGGCCAAAAGATATTAATTGTTTAATTTTGTACAGTTTATATACTCGAGAATATTTTGAAATATTTTATTTAGAATAATATAAAATTTTATAAAAATCAGAGCCCTTGGGGGGGGAAGCAAATGCCCGCCCCCTTTCCCTTCCTCCCAAATGACGCCACTACTCCAGACTCCTCTTTTCATAGATGCATCGGGTTTATTAATAATGATACAAAGAGAAAACATCCAACTCGGAAAATGTAATTGAAATCTAAATATTTACATTAAGAGAGAGAGAGAGAGAGAGATATCTTTTCTATGCTTTAAAGAAGCAAAAAAATTCACATTTTACATAACGCAATGAATAGTGAAAAAGTTGCAGTGCTTGAAAAGAGCTCATACTGAATTATTATTATTTATTTTTCTTTTTACTATATATATGAAGCAAACAAAAAACGTTTTATCTGAATTGAGAGCGAGAGAGAGAGAGAGACTCTTGTGGACAGCCAATAAATAGAAAAAAAAAGATTCAAATGAAAAGCAACTCATATATAGAAGAAGAAGAAGAAGAAGAAGGAACCAAATAGAACTAGAAAAAAGAAAAACCTTTTGCCTTTTGCCCTCCTCATACGCGCTCAGCACACGCAAAAACCTCTTTTACCACATCAAAGGGATCTTCTCTCATCAAATCAGCTCTCTTTAAAACATCTTAATAAAAAAACATGATCAATTTTATCCCTTAAAAAAAAAAAACATGGAGTGAATAAAAAAATACTTCACTTTTTTTTTCTACTGTACATTTTTTTAATTAATAATTTTGAGTGGATGTGTAATTTATTAAGAAAATATGTTTTATTGATGTTTAAGTAAGAGAAAATAAAAAACTAGTGATGGCAAGTTACACAAATTTTCGGCAATTTTTTTTTGCGTATAACATGATACATAGCCTATATTTTCGTATTCGTGAGTATAGAAAATAAATTTATTTGTTTTACAACTACTTACGCTTCACAAATATTGATTTACAATAATTCGTAAATTATAGTCATTTTTTATAGGCCTGTGCAAATTGGGAATGCAGGAATTAGGTCTAATGCTGAAATGTATTTTTAGTGCGGGTCTCATTTAAACGTTTCGGCTGCTTATTAGCCTTCATCAGAGCTTTCGTAGTTCAAAAATATATTTTTAATAATTGTACAGTGATTGACAATATTAGTCCCACCTGGGGCGATTTTCACTTTTGTGATTATTTCATTGTTTTTAAAAATATTATATTTTTTTCTTTAATGGAAACTTTCATGGTTCAAACTTGAAAATTTCTAATAAAGATTTTAATTTGCTTTTTATAAAAACAATTAAATAATCACAAGTAGAAAACGCATGGGTGGGACTTAATATTGACCCTCACTGTACATAGAGTAGGACATGCGAATAGACACTTCTAAATTAATATAATTTCTCTTTTTGGTTCCAGGTAAGCGTTCGCCTCTCTTCAACTCCTTCAACCCCCAAATTGTAAGTGTTGATCGAATTTATTTTTAGTCTTCTTTTGATATGTTTTTAGACTGTAAAAATCTGGGTGATGGCGCACAGCACACAACTTTCTCTTACCTTCGGTAATCGAAAGTTGTGTACTGTGCTTGTCACACCAGATTTTTTGTGTCGACATATATTTAGTTCCCGACAGTACGGTACATTCGAATTCAGATGTAAAATTTATAAGTATGGGAAAATATTTATATTTTGTTACCATGGCAACCATTTCTCCTATCTTCCCTATGAAATACAAGAGTAAAGTGGTCTTCAGAAGATTTCAATCGCAAAATGAGAATATACATTTTAAAGAGCATCTAAAAAATAATTGATTTTTGAATTTAAAAAAATCGTTGGAGCAAATTTTGAGAAAATCGAAAAAAACTGAAAAAGTACATCAGTAAAGTACTAGTAATCTTTGGCCGATTTTGATTAAAAGCTTATTTTCCGGTCCCGGGGGTGTTTAACTTAAATATAAAATTTCAACCTCCTAGCTCAATTCCTTCATGCTTAAAATTGAACACACACCCACACACACACCCACACACCCACACACCCACACACAGACAGACCATGTCGCGAAAACCACTTTTTGGATTCAGGGGACCTCAAAACGTGAAGATCCATCAAAATCTCGACATCGAATTTTTGACATGAATCCAATACTTTCTCTCTATATATATATTACATATATACATAGGTAAGAGAAAGTAAAAATATACCAGTAATTAGGTTTAAGCTATTGACCGTAGGATCAAGTTAAAATAATATTTTAAATCAAAATTACAAATTTCAAATATTGTATTTCATTAGAGATGGACTAAAACTAGATTTTCAGCTGAAACCGACACCGAAATTCGGCTTTCATTTTAGTTTCAGTCGAAACCGAAACCTAAAGGAGTGCCTAACTTGAATATAATATTTCAACCTCCTAGCTCAATTCCTTCATGCTTTAAATTGAACACAGACATGCTTGGGCGTAACTAGAGAATTTGGCTAGGGGCCATGGGACCAGCTATCCTCCGGGGGACCTGGAAAGCCCCATATGTTCTCAATTTTTCTTGGGGCAAGGAGCTTTCTGGCCACCGGCAGAGGTGTATATAAGGGGGGGCGAGGGTTCCCCCCCCGAAATTTCCCAAATCTAAACACATATATACGGGTACACAGTGAACAGGGGGTATATAAGGTATATAAGGGGAGGGGGTAAGGAGGCCGTGCCCCCCAACGAAAAAAAATTCCGTCTTCCTAAAAAAAGGTAAAATGGATTTAAAGCCACGACAAAAAATTTTGCTGCTCAACGGACAATTTAATTCCGCAAAACAATTTTATCGACTGGTAATTATGTGGTCCCGGGTTCGATCGACGGAGTATGCAATATATATGTATATTAAATCAATAACGAATATCGTAAATGTCTTATATGGCCTGAGTTGCCGAAAAGACAGTGCGAATGGTGTGTGAGTGTGAATGAGAAAAAAGTGTGAATGTTTAAAAAAAAAAAAAAGAAAATTTAGTAGGGCGTAAAAAATTTCGTGTCTCTAAAAAAAAAAGGTAAAATGATTTACATGATAGAGAAACAATTTTTGCCACCCTGCAGAGAAAAAAAAAATTTAGTTTCGTCAAAAAATTTTCCCTGCAGAAAATTTTTGAGTACGCCCCCTTCGAAAAAAATTTCTATATACGCCCTTGCCCACCGTAGCCCCCTAGTTAAGTCCACACACAAACCACTTTTTTGGATTCAGGGGACGTCAAAAAGTAAATATCCATCAAAATCTCGACGTCGGATTTTTTGACATGAATCCAATACTTTCTCTATATATTAACTAGGAACCGACCGAATATTCGGTTTCGGTTACGGTTTCGGCCAGTTTCGGCCAAAAATCATGGTTTCGGCCGTAGTTTCGGTTTCGGCCAAATAGTGGCCGAACCTTTCGGCCGGCCGAAACCAGAGTCTGAAAAAATGGTATGAGACTCGCATCCAAAAAAAAAAAAAAAAAAAAGGTCAAATAATTTGCACTTGAGGGAGAAAAAATTTTAGTCTCCCTAAAAAAAGGTAAAATGATTTTCACGGGAGGGAAAAAAATTCAAAAAAAAAAGGTAAAATGAAAAAAAATTTTATAGGAAATACAAGTTTCGGTTTCGGTTACGGTTTCGGCCGAAACTAAGGTTGAGGCCGAATATTCGGTTTCGGTTTCGGTTTCGGCTGAAAATCTTGTTTCGGTCGGACCCTAATATTAACATATATAGAGGTAAGAGAAAATCGATATTTTTTTTTTAATAACAAATCTCTTCTTTCTTTATAGACAATTTAAAACAAAAAAAGGTGATTTTGTTTTAAATTCTATGACCTCAATTAGATAAATCTTAAAACCTAAATCGTTTTCTATCTGCATACAAAACGGTTCGCTTCCAATTTTGAAGATAAAAAGAGAGAAAAAAAAAGTAATTACACATTGTAGAACCTATCTGGGATGAATAAGAGAGAGAGAGAGAGAGAGTTTATCTGTTAACTTTGATCTGAGGGTCTCTCTCTGTGTCTGGTTAAGTTAAGGGCCTCGAAATAATTCTATTATCATTCCTCTCTCTTCTCTTTCAGTCTATAGGCTACTATCATCTCATTTCATCTTGTGAATGCGAATTATCTATCATTTTGGGAATGAACAAAAGATGAAACGTAAAGCATAGAGTGACTAACTTGTACTATACAAGTAGAAAGAGTTGGAGGGTGGGGGGGGGGGGGCAGGGCAGCATCCCTTCTCAATGAAAAAGGGGGTTTGCATTTCACGCTTTTCTCTAATTTAATTTTCATTCTAATGTATTTTATATTTAAATTTGAATAGTACAAAAAAAATAAAATTACGTTTATTTTATCTTCAATCTGATAATGTTTAGAGTTTTTATTTAATTTCTTAAAGTGGTATGGAATTTGCCTAAAATTTGTTGCGGTGTGTGTGTTTACATTTATAGAAAAAAAAATAAATAAATATCTCTCAAGAATAAATAACTACCCAGACAGCACAAAATATTGCTGCAATGTTGCAGCAATCTTATTGCAATATTGACAATATTGCAGCAACATTGATGCAATATTTCTGCAATGTTGCAAAAGGCGGACATAGGAATATTGCAACAATATTGCTGCAATATTCCTAGCTTGGAATATTGCCGCTGCAATATTGCAGCAATGTTGCCAATATTTTGCAAGATTTGCGTGTATATTGGTGCAATATTCCTGCAATATTAATTGGAATTTGCAAGATTCGCTATATTTCTGCAACATTGCTGCAATATTTTGTGCTGTGTGGGTAAAGGCCGGTTTTCTGTAGACCCCCCGACTGTAGATTCTATAGTTGAAAAATTGTATTAAATGATGTTTTTTTTTTTTTGTGAAATAATACACTTATAGAGGGAAAATACTCTAATCCCCAAATCCCCAAATGGGGGCACTCAAAAAATTCCTGAAAACTCTCATTGGCCAATTAAAATTTTTTTTTTCTTTTTTTTTACATTTGAAGATTTCTAGCTGTGTGTATTTATTGTAGGTAAAATAAGAAAAAAGAGAGAGCAGCTATAATGATAAAATTATTATTCAAAATTACTACCTCGATTCCTGTTTATTTACCCGAGGTGCTTTCGTGCACGAAGACACACAACCGGCCTCTTGCCTTAACCATCTACCGGCAGTTATATTATTATATTATTATATTTATATTATTTCCTCTCTCTAACTCCTCCTGCGTTCAGTTCTTGCTAGTGAAATAATCATTATTTCTAGTTTCATCCGAATTCTTTTATCCTACCTCTTCTCTATTAGAAAGAATGTCCTAGTCTGAGGAGGAACTCCCTCAGCACATACTCCTTTCGAAGAATGCATCACATAGGTCCCTTCCACAGGACGGGATGTCACAGCAACTATCTCTCCCCCTAGAGTTGCCTGGGTGCTATTGTGGTGAGATCCAACATTCCAATCCAGTGCTTGCTTGAGGATTTGTTTACATTAAATAAATATTTTTATTTAATGAAAAATCCCTCAATCCAGGATTTGAACACGGATCTTCTTTGTGAAAGCTGATAAAATAAAATAAAATTTAAAAGCTTTTCTGATACACTTGCCGTTATCAAAATTATTCATTAGATGAGTGAACAAAATAATAAACGCTTATTGAATTATCAATTTGCAATATTAATGTAGCTGAAGTAGAATCTCCCAAAAGAATTAATTTATTATTATTTATTTATTAGTATCAAAGGGAATAATGTTCGAAAATTTCAATTTTTTCACTTTGGAATTTATTAATTTATCATTAACCTCATTATATACATGTATATACATCATTATAATACACTGCGCATCAAAAATAGTGGAACACTCTGTTTCTCCTGAAGAAGACATGTTCTAATCTATCTTAATGATACTGTAATTTATTAAACATTTAATATGAAATATTTTAGCTAAATATTTTTCGAGATCTATATATTTGAATAAGATAATAGTATTCAAAATACCTCGATTCGGACTTAACTAGTCATAGATATATTCAACAAGACTGTGTTTTTATTGATGAGGCCAAACATCCCATGGCCCCCGGGAATCTAACCCAGGATCTCCGCCTTTCCGGGGCATAGGCGTGCTATCCATTGCACCAGGCCACCGGACCCTCGATATTTTATATTTTTCTAAGTAAATTTAACACAAATACAAATCATTTTAATGAATAATTATAATTTAATTTGTGGGACAAATCAACATAATCTTGATATGTTTTGTTGAATATTAATTCAAAATTTTGTTTTTATAAGAATTTCCAATAAAATCGACCGAGGAAAAACAGAAATGAAAAAATTATTTAAAAATTTGGCGTCAATAAATAAAATTTGCCCTCGGGCTTGGTGTAGTTGGTAGCGCGCCTTGTATACCAAGGGTCGAGGGTTCGTTCGGATCCCAGACAGTCCGATGATTTTATTTAAGCCATTTGGATACCAAAAAAAAAAAAAATTCTACACTTTTGCATTTGTTTTATTTAAATTGTAACTATTTATTAAAATGATATTCTTGAATTTCTGTTAAATTTACTTAGAAATTTATCGAATATTTCATATTAAATGTTTAATAAATTACAGTATCATTAAGATAGATTAGAACATGTCTTCTTCAGGAGAAACAGAGTGTTCCACTATTTTTGATGCGCAGTGTATTTCTACAAAATGAAATTATTGATAAACTTCATTTATTTGATTAAAAAAAATTTCTTCTACACGTTAATCCCCTCTCACATAACACAGGTAAAAACACAATTTAAAAGGAAGTAAAAATTCACATGAGTCAACGATCAACGCAGCAAAGAGATGCTCGACTTTATATTGGCTTTTAAGACGCAAGGGCCGTAATTAAAATGTAGAGAGGAGGAGGGGATGCTGAGTGGCTTCTTTAAGAGCACGCTGGTGGTGGTGGTAGTAGTAATAGTACAAAACCTCACTCATGTTGTTGCTGCCTTGATGAATGAATGAATGAATTCTCTCTTGTAGAGAGAGATACATCTCTAATGGAAAAGGGAAATAGAAAAACACATAAACATAAGGTGTATGTGTGTGCTTTTTATTATTGTAGTAGAATGTGAGTGAGTGGGGAAGGGGGGAGCAACCCTTTCCAAAGGTGAAAATTCTGAATTTTCAGGATTTCTTTTTCCATTTGAAGACTCGACAATATCCTCTATAAGGTTTCAAAATTTCATTTCAAAATTCCAAAAGAAAGTTGGTCAAACAGAAAGATGGTAGACAGGCGGACAAACAGACACTTAGGTGATAAAAAAAATCGCTAATATGCCGTTTGAAAATGAATAAAATTCTAAAGCTAAAAGCTTAAGAACTATATACAGTTTAATAAATTTTGCAATTGACAATTTAAACCCCCGTAAACTTTTTCGTAGGCACATTAAAAGATATTTTGGGAGCGCGCTTGTGTAGTACGCTCGGGTGTCGACTTCTACAAAGAAGATCCGTGTTCAAATCCTGGACGTGCAGGATTTTTTCATTAAATAAAAATATTTAATCTAAACAAATCCTCAAGCAGGCACTGGATTGGAATATTGGATCTCACCACAATAGCCCCCAGGCAACTCTACGAGGAGAGGGAGTTGCTGTGACATCCTGATCTGTGGAAGGGACGTAAAGAAGGTTTCCTCTCAGTGATGCATTCTTTGAAAGAAATCGGTGCTGAGGGAATCTCCCTCCTCAAACTAGGTCATCCTCCCTAGCATAGAAGAGGTTGGATAAAATGAACCTGAAATAAGGGTTAGTTAAGTAACTAGAAATGAACTTAGGAGGAAAAGTTAGAGATAGGTAATAATGTAACTTCTCTGGGGGCTGGTACCTCCAGAGACTGGTTGGATTTGAGGTGTGTGTCTTCGTGCATGTAAGCACCTCGGGCAAATAAACGAAGATCCAGAATTTCAAATAATAATTAAGATATTTTTTTCATTTCTAAAGTCTTACAACGTAAAGATCTATAAAAGGAAATTGGAGGGATTTAGATTTTTCAAGATAACATGATGCCAAAGAAAAAATCAAAAACATGGAGATTTTGAGTGAAATAGTGTTATCATAGGTAAAACTGCTCAAAGGGATCATAGCGTTAATTTCCTGCACTGCTAATTCCACGTAGTTAAGCTTCTTTTATAATATATATTAAATAAGATTATAGCCTTTTAAACACACATTAAAAAAATAACAGAGTCAACAGATTTAATGAAAGTCTTATAATTTATTTATTTATTCTTTCTCATTTTATTTTATTTAAGCATATATAATAAAAATACATTTATTTGATCTTTAAATTTTTTTTTTCTTGTTTGTACACCCCCTAAGGTAAACAAAAAAGAAATGTTAAAAATATCCCATATTTAACTGGCCGTGAAATTGTTTACAAAAAAAAAAAAAAATGATGACGTTAGTAAAGTAAATGACTGTGAAAATGGTTGAATTTTGATCCGTTAATTAATCTTTGTTAGCTATATTTGAATTTGGAATTAAATAGGAATTCAAATTCACTCTTGGTGTGTAAAAAGAAAATCAATCCTACCAACTACAATCAGCAAAAAAAAAAAAAAAAAAATTGGTTTTTGTTCGTTGCAGTTTTGTTGATTCGACAATAATGGGGAATTCATTTTTCGTAGAAGAAATGCTTCCTATTTCTATTTAAAATTTTACATTTTATACTGTATTTCGACATTATTATCTTATTTAGAAGAAGAATTACAAATGAAATACACTTACAAAAAAACATGTGCAAGGTTCATTATGAAAGTATTTTTATTATTATGATTTTATTGTGACGCGACTATCCATGGCTGCGCGGTAAAACCTGGCGGGAAATGTGGTGTGGTGTTTGCCCTTCCAACGCAGACGGCCGCCAATTTGCTCCTAGCAATGTGAGAGGAAAGATGTGCTTTTTCGACTTTGTAAGATGTCGCGTTGAACAGCAATATCAAGTTTTGCCTGAAGCTTGGAAATAATGCAACCGAAACACAGATCATCAAGGACGTCTGCATTTCAAGGTCCTAGTTCGGGAGATGGTATAAGAAGGGTATATTTGGCTCCGTCCGACTTTTTTTGTTTCCCTGACTGAAGGGAAAGCCGAAAGGAAAGCATTGGGAGACCGTGAAAAACATCATGCATGTTACAACGTTCCTGAGGGATATTCCCATCGAGGACTTTTAGGGTACCTTCCAGGCGTGGCAGACATGACTCCGCAAGTGCATTACTGCAGCGGGAGAGTATTTTGAAGAATTCCTATCTAGTGAACTAATCCTTATTTCTGGTTCCACCTGGTTCCTTTTATCCAACCTCTTCTATGCTAGGGAGAATGTCCTAGTTTGAGGAGGGACTTCCTCAGCACCGACTCCTTTCGAGGAATGCGTCACTGAGAGAGAACCTTCTTTACGACGGGAAGGGGTTGTCACAGCAACTCCCTCTCCTCGTAGAGTTGCCTGGGGCTATTTTGGTGAGATCCACTGCCTGCTTGAGGATTTGTTTACATTAAATAAATATTTTTATTTTTAATGAAAAAATGCTGACCCTCGGGCTTGGTGTATGGGTGCCTCGTATACCAAAAGTCGCGGGTTCGTACCCCAGGCAGGGCATTTGGGTACCAAATGGCCTAAATAAGAATGCCTGGACCCCCCCAAATATATATATTAATTAATAACGGATATCGTCAAAGTTTTATATGGCCTGAGTTGCCGAAAAGACTATGTAAGTGTGTGTGTGATGTGAGTGAAAAAAAAATCTTGCACGCTCAGGATTTCTTTGTAGAAGTCGACACCCTAGCCGCTACACCAGCGACTCCCCTGGCCTAGTCTTAAAAATTTCTTAAAGTTTAGGAGATCTAATATACTACCTAAAAAAAAGGTGAGGAGTGTCCCAGCCAGCTATAGGGGAGTTCAGGGCCGGCACGACAAGCATAAAATAAAGGATTTTATTTTTTTACTGGTGCTTTAATTTCTTCGTGCAGTATATACTGGTATAAAGTAAAATTACATTCTATTAAAGACAAAGGAAACGCTTCCCTCTCGTGTTTGTCGTTTATTTAATTCATTCATCATCTTTTTAACCTGCCGCCGTTTCTAATGAAAGTCCTTCTTGACCCAGGGCTATCTGCCCTTTCAGTTGAGAGCTCTCACGTCTAATGAGACACTTGTAAAGCTTTTAAACGTAAACCTTACATTATTTATCTCAACTACAATCATTAACAGATAACAAATGAATAGAAATGAAGATTATCTATTAAATTAATAGTGCAAGTAAACACACTTTTTTTTTTTATTTCAATATAATCTTCAATCAATTAAATCTCTCAATTAAAAAATAATAAAAATTGTTATATATATTTAAATTTTCTTTTTTTGAGAGAAGAAAATGTGAAACGAAAGGAGGGAGAGACCAGTCCCGAAAGGGACTGATTTTTGGGGAGTAGAGAGGGGAAGGGCATCTCACTCCCAAAATTGGAACCAGGTTGTTGGCTCTCGAGCTAGATACCGGTACATTTGGGTTGGTGCTTGCCTCCGTGCACGATGCACCAGGGGTAAGTAAACGAGGAATGTTTTTTTTTGTAGGCTATTTATTTTATTTATTTATTTATTTACACATATAGACTGCTCACAGCATCAAGCCACTAACGCAGCAGTCAATGAACTCAGTGGTCCAAGGAAGACATCGACCTGCCCATATTCATAATTACATAGGTGCATGATTCTGTTTATTGGTGATCCTTTAACATAATTGTTATTTCCCGATACTATATAAAAGGGTGTTACATGGCGAGTGGGCCTCAGGGGAGCGTGGAAATCAAGAAGGGACAGCGAAACAGGGTCATCGATAACACCATGAATGAGCCTGGTGAGATGGACTATATGGGCGGCCCCCCTACGTTTTTCAAGGGTCTGAAAACCAAACTCCTGAAGGAGAGTCCGGTAGGAATATTCTCCATAATGTGGATAGTGGCCATGGGTTTTAAAGTATAGGAATTTAAGAAAGTTGAACTGGATCCTTTCTATTCTCTCCACATGAGTTCGATAGACGGGACTCCAGATAATGGCGCAGTATTCAAGCTTCGAAAGGACGTATGAGCGGTACAATACCAAGATCGGATCGAGTTGATCAAAGTCCCTTGAGTTTCTTATCAAGAAACCAAGCATCTTAAGTGCGCCACTCATCATCCACTCAATATGTGGTAAAAAAGTTAATTTGCTGTCATACACCACGCCAAGATCCCGAGTCACATCAACACGAGTTAAACTATAGTTGTTAATAGAATAATTGTATACTATCGGCGCTAATTTATTTGTATACGTCATAACTTTACATTTAGATAAATTAAGATCCAATCTATTCATGGCATACCACTCCGACAATCCATCCAGACTCCCCTGCACGAGCCGGCAATCCTCCAATTTGGCGATGGGATAGAAAAGCTTAAGATCATCGGCAAATAATAACTTGTCACAATTTATGACCTTCTCAATGTCGTTTATAAACAAGATGAAAAGCAATGGCCCCAGATTAGACCCCTGCGGGACTCCAGAATTTGCCCTATAATTTGATGACCTACTTCCCCGGAACTGAACAAAGAACTGCCTATCCCTGAGATAAGATTCCAACAAAGTAAGAAACGGTGTCTTTATTGAGAAAGAGCTGAGTTTTTAAGTAATATATTGTGATCAATTCTGTCAAAAGCCTTGGAGAAGTCAGTGTAGATACAATCAACTTGACCTTGAGAATCCAACTCTTTAGCCACTGTGTGTGTAAAACTCATAAGGTTAGTCACGGTTGATCTGCCCTGCATAAAACCATGCTGAAAGGGTGATATATGGCGTTTTATATTGGTATACACAGACTTATAGATAATTTTTTCAAAGATTTTGCTAAAGTTAGACAATATTGCAATAGGTCTATAGTTAGTAATGTTGGATCGATCTCCACTCTTATGAATTGGGGGTTTCTATGCCATAATTTAGGGTTTTCCCTCAAATAAAAAAAAAAAAATTTGTGTTTTTGAGTGGGATTGAGAGAACTGTACCAATCCCAAGAGTGACTTATTTTTTGGGAGTAGAGAGGGGAAGGGCCTCTCACTCCCAAACATTGGGAACCGGGTTGTTGGCCATTTGCGCCAGATACCGGTACTGGGCTTGCGTGCGCGATGCACCAGGGGTAAAGGGCTATTGAGGGCTTTTCTGCCGTAATTTTCCCTCAAAAAAAAAATTGTTTTTGACTTTTGATATTTATAAAATACATAAATATACATTTTTAAATAATATTTTTATAATTTTTTTTTTATTTTTCATTTGAAAAATCTAATTATTTATTTGTCTGTCTGTCATTCTGTTTAACCAAACGGTTTCGAAATGAAATTTTGCATTCTTATAGAGGGAGAACATTTTGGAGAGTAGAGGAAAGCCGAAAAAGCCCTTTAAATAAAAAATAAATAAATAAATCCAAGTTATGCATCCAAGATGCAAGACCGAAGCTAGTAGTAAACAAATTATTTATTTTTTTTTTCAAACTTTTTTATGACTTTAATACGCATCTGAATGAAACATTAAATAGAATAATTAAATGAATGAAAATTTATGATACTATTATTATAATATATCTTGTCTTTAGATTGGAGATTTTATTTAGTCCGTATAGCAAGCAGGCAGGCAAGTTTTAATATAATCATGAAATTCTCACTTGATTTTATAGCTAGTTGATTTTATTTCAACATAAATTTTAATTTTCAAAATGAGCACTCCCCCCCCTGGAGCTCCAAACGCCATCACCACTGCCATTTCATGTTATTAAAATTTTATTTAATAAAGCACATAAATTACTTTTCTATATTGCACATGAATAAAATTAAATTTTATTATTTTAGGAAACACGTTTTTGTTTTAAATGTCCAAAAAGTCTATAAATAATAAATTCAAGAATTATTTTACTTTTAAGCATTAATAGAATAGTAGTAAGGAGTTAGAATCATTCGAACTTTTTTTTATTTTTCAAAAATTTTATAAATTCAACTTTGAATTGTTATGTCAGACTTAGCGAAACCCCCGGGCAGTGGCGTCATTTGGCCCCCCCCCCCAAGGGCTCTGATTTTTATAAAATTTTATATTATTTTAAATAAAATATTACAAAATTTATCTACGAGTATACAAACTGTACAAAATTAAACATCTTTTGGTCAAATTTGAGTACCTATTTGTAAGAAAAAATCTTTTTTGCCCCCCTCTCCACCCAAAGACAAAAAAAGAAAATTTAAATATTTACAACAATTTTTATTATTTTTTAAATTATCTTAAGGAGAGATAGAACCCGATGCTTTCCAAAGGGAAAATTAGGAATATTTCAGGTATTTTTTGAGCCTCCCATTTGTAAATTTGGGAACCCGAGTATTTTTCACGAAATTTCTAATAACGTCCTCTATAAGAGTGCAAAATTTCATTTTAAAATTGGATGTTGGTCAACAGAGCGTGGCAGGCAGATAGACGGACATTAAAGAATTATATTTATTAAAAATTTAAATAATATCAACATAGATTATAAAAAACTTTTTTTCATACTATAAAAAAAACTAAGATTAAATAAAATAAATAGAGTAAGTTGGGGCAAAAGTCCGCAGTTTTCCCTTGGGAATTTTTTTGGACCTTCCTCTGAAAGATACAATAAAAATAGGAACATCCCCTGAAAGCCTCGTTAATTGGCCATCTTTACATAATTTTTTTTGGTTTCCAATTCGGTAGCATAAGAGTAGAGAGGTATTTAAACAAAAATTCTCATTTGCGGGACTTTGCCCCACCGAGGGGGTAAAAGTCCGCACCAGCGGGGCAAAGTCCTTAGGTGCAAACAATTGCCCCTGCAGCGAACAACCTCTCGAACAAGGGTATAAAAAAGACTTAATAAGAAATGCATTAGGTATAGGTATGTTTTATGTATTTATTTTTTTACTAGAAATACACAATAGGCCTAATAACATCACTAACCCTCAGTAAGCATTGAAATTCATAACCTGCAAACATTTCGGGTCGTGGTGTTTCCCTAGGTTCATTAATCCGAGAAACTGACTAGGGTAGGGCCTGGGCCGGCGCTGTTTTTCTCCCCTTTTAGATATTTTTTTTTTTTTCCCCCCCCAAAAAAAAACTTTAAAAATTTAATTTCCCCCCTCCTTAAAATTTTCCTATTTTAAGAATTTTTCTTGCGATATTTTTTTTTTTTTTTTTTTGTGGACCAAAAATTTTTTTCTCGTGTGTTGCCCGTGGCGAAACATTTTTTTTTTGCGCGACCAAAAATTTTTTTCCTGTCCGGGAAAATAATTTACTCTTTTTTTTAGAGACGCTCAATTTTTCCCCCCTGACCGAAATTTTTTGTGTTCTTGCGGAACCAAAATTTTTTTTATTTTTCCCTTTTTCCGCCCTCTCCTGGTTGCCGCCCTTGGCGGTGCCTTGTTTGCTTGTGGGCGCGCCGCCACTGCAGGGGCTATTAGAAGCCCAGAAAATTACTAGGTAGGGGTATTAGATACTCGTGGAATCACCATTGGGTGCATATGGTTCGACTTGAAGATCAATTGGGCCTTTATGCCCCGTCGAGGCCGCGGCTTGTGCCCCATTTAGTTATTTTCATCGAAGCTGTTACAAAAAAATTTTTTTATTGTTAACCGTAGAGAAAAAGGTTTTAAAAAATATTTATTTAGGGGATATCAGCCTGCAATCAAAGACATTAGATAGTTAGAAAGTGCATGCTGGTACATGTTAAAAAAATCCATGAGAATTCCCATAGATATTAGATGGAAGGTGACAAAAACATAGTGGAACTTTGCTCATTGTTACAATCGGCTTCAACACGTTATTGATTTCGACCATCTGTTCTTGTTGTTAGCAACCCAACAAAAGTTGTTTTAAACCCGCCAAGTGTACCGGGGATTTAAAATGAAGATTCGGGCTTTTGCCCCGTGCGGACTTTTGCCCTGCGTATGTACTCTATACTAATGTAGTTTTATTTTTTTATAGTAAAACATTGGAAGGCGTCTTTGAAATATTAAATCATAATACTCATTGAAAACATAGAATTTTACTTTCTCTTATCTATATATGTAATATATAGAATGAGTATTTGATCATGTCAAAATTCGAAGTCGAGATTTTTTTTTCCTTGCAATTTTGCTGGAAATATTTTACGCGCCAAATAGTATCGTTGGCTTTTTTTTTATATATTCCGGTAGATCTTAAATACTTTTGAAAATAATTTCGAAAGAAATGATTTGTTTTTGGAGAATGTAAATCTTGAATGTATAGCATCTTCCAAACACTTTTTTTCTATCAGCTCTAATTTCATCCGCCTATGGGGACTATAAATTTTCAACTTTTTGATAAGTAGTTCCAAAAAGATTTTCCAAAATGTATTTTTTTTTTAAACTCTATTTAAGGGATAGCCAATGGGAAAATTTATTGATTTTATGAATTTTTTGAGCCTCCCAATTTGGGAACTCAAGCACTCTCATTAATGTCTTCTCCAATATGTAGATTTTAACTTGTAACCAAAATTGGGGTTTTCCTACTTGTTTAAAAATTTTTTATCCAACTCAAGCTAAGGTTGCGAAGATTAATCCCTTAACTATTAATGACAAAAAAACTTACTTCAATCCAACGATTGTTCAATCAACCAAAAATGAATACGTAATCCCTTCGATATTTTAGTTGAATGTATCTGAAGATATGATCGGATTAAGTCACGGTTCAAAAAACGTCATTAATAGTTAAGGGTTAATCTTCGTTCAACTGACTTAGCATTGAGTTGGATAAAAAATTTGTGAGCCGCCAATTTTGGTTACTAAATTAAAATCTACATTTAGGAGAAGACATTATTGAGAGTCCATGAAAGTTCCCAAATTGGGGGCTCAAAAAATTCCTAAAAATCCATAAATTTTCCCATTGGCAAGCAACCTTAGTTTGAGTTAAAAAAAATACATTTTGGAAATTTTTTGGAACTACTTATCAAAAAAAAGTTGAAAATTTATAGTCCCCAGTAGGCTTAGGAATGAATTAGAGCCAGTAGAAAAAAAAGTTTTTTGTGAAATGCTAATATTCAAGATTTTACCATAAACAACTCATTTTCGAAATTATTTTCAAAAGTATTTAGAGCTACCGGAATATTTATAAAGAGCCAACGATTTACTATTTGGCGCATATATTTCCAGCAAAGGTTGCAAGGAAAAAAATCTCGACTTCGAATTTTTGACATGATTAAATACTTTCATTCTATATATTACATATATAGATAAGAGAAAGTAAAATTCTAGTTTTCAATGAGTATTATGATTTAATATTTCAAAGACGCTCTTATTCATCAGATGTTTTACTATAAAAAAATAAAACCCACATTTGTATAGAGTACGTACGGTAGGGCAAAAGTCCGCACGGGACAAAAGTCCGAATCCTCATTTTAAAATCCCCGGTAGACTTGGCGTTGTTCTAAACAACTTTGTTAGGTTGCTAACAACAAGAACAGATGATGATTCGAAATTCAATAACGTGTTTGAAGCCGATTGTTAACAATGAGCAAAGTTATGTTTTTGTCACCTTCCATCTAATATTTATGGAAATTCTCATGGTTGCAACATGTACCAGCATGCACTTTTCTAACTATCTAATGTCTTTGATTGCAGGCTGATATCCCTAAATAAATATTTTAAAACCTTTTTTTTTCTCTACAGTTAACAATAAAAATTTTTTGTAACACTTCGATGAAAATAGCTAAATGGGGCAAAAGACCGCGGCCTCGACGGGGCAAAAGGCCCAATGGATCTCCAATGGAACCAATGTCACCCAATGGTATTCGAGTTTCTAATACCCCTACCTAGTATTTTCTGGGTTTCTAATAGCCCTACCTAGTAGTTTCTCGGATTAATGAGCCTAGGGAAACGACCACGACCCGAAATGTTTATGCAGGTTATGAATTTCAATCTTACTGGGGACTAATTGTTATTAGGCCTATTGTGTATTTCTAATAAATAAAATAAATACATAAAACATACCTATACCTAATGTATTTCTTATTAAGTCTTTTTTATACCCTTGTTCGAGAGGTTGTTCGCTGCAGGGGCAATTGTTTGCACCTAAGGACTTTTGCCCCGCTAGTGCGGACTTTTACCCCCTCGGTGGGGCAAAAGTCCGCAAATGAAAATTTTTGTTTAAATACCTCTCCTACTCTTATGCTACCGAATTGGAAACCAAAAAAATTATGTAAGATAGCCAATTAACCAGGCTTTCAGGGGATGTTCCTATTTTTATTGTATCTTTCAGAGGAAGGTCAAAAAAAATTCCCAAAGGAAAACTGCGGACTTTTGCCCCAACTTACTCTATTTATTTTATTTAATCTTAGTTTTTTTTATAGTATGAAAAAGTTTTTTATAATCTATGTTGATATTATTTAAATTTTTAATAAATATAATTCTTTAATGTCCGTCTATCTGCCTGCCACGCTCTATTTGACCAACATCCAATTTTAAAATGAAATTTTGCACTCTTATAGAGGACGTTATTGAAATTTCATGAAAAATACTCGGGTTCCCAAATTTACAAATGGGAGGCTCAAAAAATACCTGAAATATTCCTAATTTTCCCTTTGGAAAGCATCGGGTTCTATCTCTCCTTAAGATAATTTAAAAATAATAAAAATTGTTATAAATATTTAAATTTTCTTTTTTTTTGTCTTTGGGTGGGAGGGGGGCAAAAAGATTTTTCTTACAAATAGGTACTCAAATTTGACCAAAAGATGTTTAATTTTGTACAGTTTGTATACTCGTAGATAAATTTTGTAATATTTTATTTAAAATAATATAAAATTTTATAAAAATCAGAGCCCTTTGGGGGGGGGGGGAGGCCAAATGACGCCACTGCCCGGGGGTTTCGCTAAGTCTGACATAACAATTCAAAGTTGAATTTATAAAATTTTTTGAAAAATAAAAAAAAAGTTCGAATGATCCTTCTAACTCCTTACTAGTATTCTATTAATGCTTAAAAGTAAAATAATTCTTGAATTTATTATTTATAGACTTTTTGGACATTTAAAACAAAAACGTGTTTCCTAAAATAATAAAATTTAATTTTATTCATGTGCAATATAGAAAAGTAATTTATGTAGCTTTTATTAAATAAAATTTTAATAACATGAAATGGCAGTGGTGATGGCGTTTGGAGCTCCAGGGGGGGGGGAGTGCTCATTTGAAAATTAAAATTTATGTTGAAATAAAATCAACTAGCTATAAAATCAAGTGAGAATTTCATGATTATATTAAAACTTGCCTGCCTGCTTGCTATACTGACTAAATAAAATCTCCAATCTAAAGACAAGATATATTATAATAATATATCATAAATTTTCATTCATTTAATTATTCTATTTAATGTTTCATTCAGATGCGTATTAAAGTCATAAAAAAAGTTTGAAAAAAAAAATAAATAATTTGTTTACTACTAGCTTCGGTCTTGCATCTTGGATGCATAACTTGGATTTATTTATTTATTTTTTATTTAAGGGCTTTTTCGGCTTTCCTCTACTCTCCAAAATGTTCTCCTCTATAAGAATGCAAAATTTCATTTCGAAACCGTTTGGTTAAACAGAATGACAGACAGACAAATAAATAATTAGATTTTTCAAATGAAAAATAAAAAAAAAATTATAAAAATATTATTTAAAAATGTATATTTATGTATTTTATAAATATCAAAAGTCAAAAACAATTTTTTTTTTTTGAGGGAAAATTACGGCAGAAAAGCCCTCAATAGCCCTTTACCCCTGGTGCATCGCGCACGCAAGCCCAGTACCGGTATCTGGCGCAAATGGCCAACAACCCGGTTCCCAATGTTTGGGAGTGAGAGGCCCTTCCCCTCTCTACTCCCCAAAAAATAAGTCACTCTTGGGATTGGTACAGTTCTCTCAATCCCACTCAAAAACACAAATTTTTTTTTTTTTTTTATTTGAGGGAAAACCCTAAATTATGGCATAGAAACCCCCAATTCATAAGAGTGGAGATCGATCCAACATTACTAACTATAGACCTATTGCAATATTGTCTAACTTTAGCAAAATCTTTGAAAAAAATTATCTATAAGTCTGTGTATACCAATATAAACGCCATATATCACCCTTTCAGCATGGTTTTATGCAGGGCAGATCAACCGTGACTAACCTTATGAGTTTTACACACACAGTGGCTAAAGAGTTGGATTCTCAAGGTCAAGTTGATTGTATCTACACTGACTTCTCCAAGGCTTTTGACAGAAGTGATCACAATATATTACTTAAAAAACTCAGCTCTTTCTCAATAAAGACACCGTTTCTTACTTTGTTGGAATCTTATCTCAGGGATAGGCAGTTCTTTGTTCAGTTCCGGGGAAGTAGGTCATCAAATTATAGGGCAAATTCTGGAGTCCCGCAGGGGTCTAATCTGGGGCCATTGCTTTTCATCTTGTTTATAAACGACATTGAGAAGGTCATAAATTGTGACAAGTTATTATTTGCCGATGATCTTAAGCTTTTCTATCCCATCGCCAAATTGGAGGATTGCCGGCTCGTGCAGGGGAGTCTGGATGGATTGTCGGAGTGGTATGCCATGAATAGATTGGATCTTAATTTATCTAAATGTAAAGTTATGACGTATACAAATAAATTAGCGCCGATAGTATACAATTATTCTATTAACAACTATAGTTTAACTCATTGTTGATGTGACTCGGGATCTTGGCGTGGTGTATGACAGCAAATTAACTTTTTACCACATATTGAGTGGATGATGAGTGGCGCACTTAAGATGCTTGGTTTCTTGATAAGAAACTCAAGGGACTTTGATCAACTCGATCCGATCTTGGTATTGTACCGCTCATACGTCCTTTCGAAGCTTGAATACTGCGCCATTATCTGGAGTCCCGTCTATCGAACTCATGTGGAGAGAATAGAAAGGATCCAGTTCAACTTTCTTAAATTCCTATACTTTAAAACCCATGGCCACTATCCACATTATGGAGAATATTCCTACCGGACTCTCCTTCAGGAGTTTGGTTTTCAGACCCTTGAAAAACGTAGGGGGGGCCGCCCATATAGTCCATCTCACCAGGCTCATTCATGGTGTTATCGATGACCCTGTTTCGCTGTCCCTTCTTGATTTCCACGCTCCCCTGAGGCCCACTCGCCATGTAACACCCTTTTATATAGTATCGGGAAATAACAATTATGTTAAAGGATCACCAATAAACAGAATCATGCACCTATGTAATTATGAATATGGGCAGGTCGATGTCTTCCTTGGACCACTGAGTTCATTGACTGCTGCGTTAGTGGCTTGATGCTGTGAGCAGTCTATATGTGTAAATAAATAAATAAATAAAATAAATAGCCTACAAAAAAAAACATTCCCCGTTTACTTACCCCTGGTGCATCGTGCACGGAGGCAAGCACCAACCCAAATGTACCGGTATCTAGCTCGAGAGCCAACAACCTGGTTCCAATTTTGGGAGTGAGATGCCCTTCCCCTCTCTACTCCCCAAAAATCAGTCCCTTTCGGGACTGGTCTCTCCCTCCTTTCGTTTCACATTTTCTTCTCTCAAAAAAAGAAAATTTAAATATATATAACAATTTTTATTATTTTTTAATTGAGAGATTTAATTGATTGAAGATTATATTGAAATAAAAAAAAAAGTGTGTTTACTTGCACTATTAATTTAATAGATAATCTTCATTTCTATTCATTTGTTATCTGTTAATGATTGTAGTTGAGATAAATAATGTAAGGTTTACGTTTAAAAGCTTTACAAGTGTCTCATTAGACGTGAGAGCTCTCAACTGAAAGGGCAGATAGCCCTGGGTCAAGAAGGACTTTCATTAGAAACGGCGGCAGGTTAAAAAGATGATGAATGAATTAAATAAACGACAAACACGAGAGGGAAGCGTTTCCTTTGTCTTTAATAGAATGTAATTTTACTTTTATACCAGTATATACTGCACGAAGAAATTAAAGCACCAGTAAAAAAATAAAATCCTTTATTTTATGCTTGTCGTGCCGGCCCTGAACTCCCCCTATAGCTGGCTGGGACACTCCTCACCTTTTTTTTTTAGGTAGTAACTGTATATTAGATCTCCTAAACTTTAAGAAATTTTTAAGACTAGGCCAGGGGAGTCGCTGGTGTAGCGGCTAGGGTGTCGACTTCTACAAAGAAATCCTGAGCGTGCAAGATTTTTTTTTCACTCACACTCACACACACACTTACATAGTCTTTTCGGCAACTCAGGCCATATAACACTTTGACGATATCCGTTATTAATTAATATATATATATTGGGGGGTCCAGGCATTCTTATTTAGGCCATTTGGTACCCAAATGCCCTGCCTGGGGTACGAACCCGCGACTTTTGGTATACGGAGGCACCCATACACCAAGCCCGAGGGTCAGCATTTTTTCATTAAAATAAAAATATTTATTTAATGTAAACAAATCCTCAAGCAGGCAGTGGATCTCACCAAAATAGCCCCAGGCAACTCTACGAGGAGAGGGAGTTGCTGTGACAACCCCTTCCCGTCGTAAAGAAGGTTCTCTCTCAGTGACGCATTCCTCGAAAGGAGTCGGTGCTGAGGAAGTCCCTCCTCAAACTAGGACATTCTCCCTAGCATAGAAGAGGTTGGATAAAAGGAACCAGGTGGAACCAGAAATAAGGATTAGTTCACTAGATAGGAATTCTTCAAAATACTCTCCCGCTGCAGTAATGCACTTGCGGAGTCATGTCTGCCACGCCTGGAAGGTACCCTAAAAGTCCTCGATGGGAATATCCCTCAGGAACGTTGTAACATGCTTGATGTTTTTCACGGTCTCCCAATGCTTTCCTTTCGGCTTTCCCTTCAGTCAGGGAAACAAAAAAAGTCGGACGGAGCCAAATATACCCTTCTTATACCATCTCCCGAACTAGGACCTTGAAATGCAGACGTCCTTGATGATCTGTGTTTCGGTTGCATTATTTCCAAGCTTCAGGCAAAACTTGATATTGCTGTTCAACGCGACATCTTACAAAGTCGAAAAAGCACATCTTTCCTCTCACATTGCTAGGAGCAAATTGGCGGCCGTCTGCGTTGGAAGGGCAAACACCCCACCACATTTCCCGCCAGGTTTTACCGCGCAGCCATGGATAGTCGCGTCACAATAAAATCATAATAATAAAAATACTTTCATAATGAACCTTGCACATGTTTTTTTGTAAGTGTATTTCATTTGTGATTCTTCTTCTAAATAAGATAATAATGTCGAAATACAGTATAAAATGTAAAATTTAAAATAGAAATAGGAAGAATTTCTTCTACGAAAAATGAATTCCCCATTATTGTCGAATCAACAAAACTGCAACGAACAAAAACCAATTTTTTTTTCTGCTGATTATAGTTGGTAGGATTGATTTTCTTTTTACACACCAAGAGTGAATTTGAATTCCTATTTAATTCCAAATTCAAATATAGCTAACAAAGATTAATTAACGGATCAAAATTCAACCATTTTCACAGTCATTTACTTTACTAACGTCATCATTTTTTTTTTTTTTTTTTGTAAACAATTTCACGGCCAGTTAAATATGGGATCTTTTTAACATTTCTTTTTTGTTTACCTTAGGGGGTGTACAAACAAGAAAAAAAAAATTTAAAGATCAAATAAATGTATTTTTATTATATATGCTTAAATAAAATAAAATGAGAAAGAATAAATAAATAAATTATAAGACTTTCATTAAATCTGTTGACTCTGTTATTTTTTTAATGTGTGTTTAAAAGGCTATAATCTTATTTAATATATATTATAAAAGAAGCTTAACTACGTGGAATTAGCAGTGCAGGAAATTAACGCTATCATCCCTTTGAGCAGTTGACCTATGATAACACTATTTCACTCAAAATCTCCATGTTTTTGAATTTTTTCTTTGGCATCATGTTATCTTGAAAAATCTAAATCCCTCCAATTTCCTTTTATAGATCTTTACGTTGTAAGACTTTAGAAATGAAAAAAATATCTTAATTATTATTTGAAATTCTGGATCTTCGTTTATTTGCCCGAGGTGCTTACATGCACGAAGACACACACCTCAAATCCAACCAGTCTCTGGAGGTACCAGCCCCCAGAGAAGTTACATTATTACCTATCTCTAACTTTTCCTCATAAGTTCATTTCTAGTTACTTAACTAACCCTTATTTCAGGTTCATTTTATCCAACCTCTTCTATGCTAGGGAGGATGTCCTACTTTGAGGAGGGAGACTCCCTCAGCACCGACTCCTTTCGAAGTATGCATCACTGAGAGGAAACCTTCTTTACGTCCCTTCCACAGGTCGGGATGTCACAGCAACTCCCTCTCCTCGTAGAGTTGCCTGGGGGCTATTGTGGTGAGATCCAATATTCCAATCCAGTGCCTGCTTGAGGATTTGTTTAGATTAAATATTTTTATTTAATGAAAAAATCCTGCACGTCCAGGATTTGAACACGGATCTTCTTTGTAGAAGTCGACACCCAAGCGTACTACACAAGCACGCTCCCAAAATATCTTTTAATGTGCCTACGAAAAAGTTTACGGGGTTTAAATTGTTTCAATTGCAGAAATTTAAATTAAACTGTATATAGTTCTTAAGCTTTTAGCTTTAGAATTTTATTCATTTTCGAACAGCATATTAGCGATTTTTTTTGTTATCACCTAAGTGTCTGTTTGTCCGCCTGTCTGCCATCTTTCTGTTTGACCAACTTTCTTTTGGAATTTTGAAATGAAATTTTGAAACCTTATAGAGGATATTGTCGAGTCTTCAAATGGAAAAAGAAATCCTGAAAATTCAGAATTTTCACCTTTGGAAAGGGTTGCTCCCCCCCCCCCTTCCCCTACCACTCACATTCTACTACAATAATAAAAAAGCACACACATACACCTTATGTTTATGTATTTGTGTGTTTTTCTATTTCCCTTTTCCATTAGAGATGTATCTCTCTCTACAAGAGAGAATTCATTCATTCATTCATCAAGGCAGCAACAACATGAGTGAGGTTTTGTACTATTACTACTACCACCACCACCAGCGTGCTCTTAAAGAAGCCACTCAGCATCCCCTCCTCCTCTCTACATTTTAATTACGGCCCTTGCGTCTTAAAAGCCAATATAAAGTCGAGCATCTCTTTGCTGCGTTGATCGTTGACTCATGTGAATTTTTACTTCCTTTTAAATTGTGTTTTTACCTGTGTTATGTGAGAGGGGATTAACGTGTAGAAGAAATTTTTTTTAATCAAATAAATGAAGTTTATCAATAATTTCATTTTGTAGAAATACACTGCGCATCAAAAATAGTGGAACACTCTGTTTCTCCTGAAGAAGACATGTTCTAATCTATCTTAATGATACTGTAATTTATTAAACATTTAATATGAAATATTCGATAAATTTCTAAGTAAATTTAACAGAAATTCAAGAATATCATTTTAATAAATAGTTACTATTTAAATAAAACAAATGCAAAAGTGTAGAATTTTTTTTTTTTTTGGTATCCAAATGGCTTAAATAAAATCATCGGACTGTCTGGGATCCGAACGAACCCTCGACCCTTGGTATACAAGGCGCGCTACCAACTACACCAAGCCCGAGGGCAAAT
Source organism: Euborellia annulipes (assembly GCA_023213315.1). Taxonomy (NCBI): domain Eukaryota; kingdom Metazoa; phylum Arthropoda; class Insecta; order Dermaptera; family Anisolabididae; genus Euborellia; species Euborellia annulipes. The sequence goes on from JAKCPI010004762.1 coordinate 24,705, forward strand.
TTTATTTATTGACGCCAAATTTATTTTAAATAATTTTTTCATTTCTGTTTTTCCTCGGTCTATTTTATTGGAAATTCTTATAAAAACAAAATTTTGAATTAATATTCAACAAAACAGATCGAGATTATGTTGATTTGTCCCAGAAATTAAATTGTAATTATTCATTTAAATGATTTGTATTTGTGTTAAATTTACTTAGAAAAATATAAAATATCGAGGGTCGGTGGCCTGGTGCAATGGATAGCACGCATATGCCCCGGAAGGCGGAGATCCTGGGTTAGATTCCGGGGGCCATGGGATGTTTGGCCTCATCAATAAAAAAACACAGTCTTGTTGAATATATCTATGACTAGTTAAGTCCGAATCGAGGTATTTTGAATACTATTATCTTATTCAAATATATAGATCTCGAAAAATATTTAGCTAAAATATTTCATATTAAATGTTTAATAAATTACAATATCATTAAGATAGATTAGAACATGTCTTCTTCAGGAGAAACAGAGTGTTCCACTATTTTTGATGCGCAGTGTATTATAATGATGTTATACATGTATATAATGATGATGATAATTTAATAAATTCCAAAGTGAAAAAATTGAAATTTTCGAACATTATTCCCTTTGATACTAATAAATAAATAATAATAAATTAATTCTTTTGGGAGATTCTGCTTCAGCTACATTAATATTGCAAATTGATAATTCAATAAGCGTTTATTATTTTGTTCACTCATCTAATGAATAATTTTGATAACGGCAAGTGTATCAGAAAAGCTTTTAAATTTTATTTTATTTTATCAGCTTTCACAAAGAAGATCCGTGTTCAAATCCTGGATTGAGGGATTTTTCATTAAATAAAAATATTTATTTAATGTAAACAAATCCTCAAGCAAGCACTGGATTGGAATGTTGGATCTCACCACAATAGCACCCAGGCAACTCTAGGGGAGAGATAGTTGCTGTGACATCCCGTCCTGTGGAAGGGACCTATGTGATGCATTCTTCGAAAGGAGTATGTGCTGAGGGAGTTCCTCCTCAGACTAGGACATTCTTTCTAATATAGAAGAGGTAGGATAAAAGAATTCGGATGAAACTAGAAATAATGATTATTTCACTAGCAAGAACTGAACGCAGGAGGAGTTAGAGAGAGGAAATAATATAAATATAATAATATAATAATATAACTGCCGGTAGATGGTTAAGGCAAGAGGCCGGTTGTGTGTCTTCGTGCACGAAAGCACCTCGGGTAAATAAACAGGAATCGAGGTAGTAATTTTGAATAATAATTTTATCATTATAGCTGCTCTCTCTTTTTTCTTATTTTACCTACAATAAATACACACAGCTAGAAATCTTCAAATGTAAAAAAAAGAAAAAAAAAATTTTAATTGGCCAATGAGAGTTTTCAGGAATTTTTTGAGTGCCCCCATTTGGGGATTTGGGGATTAGAGTATTTTCCCTCTATAAGTGTATTATTTCACAAAAAAAAAAACATCATTTAATACAATTTTTCAACTATAGAATCTACAGTCAGGGGGGTCTACAGAAAACCGGCCTTTACCCACACAGCACAAAATATTGCAGCAATGTTGCAGAAATATAGCGAATCTTGCCAATTAATATTGCAGGAATATTGCACCAATATACACGCAAATCTTGCAAAATATTGGCAATATTGCTGCAATATTGCAGCGACAATATTCCAAGCTAGGAATATTGCAGCAATATTGTTGCAATATTCCTATGTCCGCCTTTTTGCAACATTGCAGAAATATTGCATCAATGTTGCTGCAATATTGTCAATATTGCAATAAGATTGCTGCAACATTCCAGCAATATTTTGTGCTGTCTGGGTAGTTATTTATTCTTGAAAGATATTTATTTATTTTTTCTATAAATGTAAACACACACACCGCAACAAATTTTAGGCAAATTCCATACCACTTTAAGAAATTAAATAAAAACTCTAAACATTATCAGATTGAAGATAAAATAAACGTAATTTTATTTTTTTGTACTATTCAAATTTAAATATAAAATACATTAGAATGAAAATTAAATTAGAGAAAAGCGTGAAATGCAAACCCCCTTTTTCATTGAGAAGGGATGCTGCCCTACCCCCCCCCACCTCTAACTCTTTCTACTTGTATAGTACAAGTTAGTCACTCTATGCTTTACGTTTCATCTTTTGTTCATTCCCAAAATGATAGATAATTCGCATTCACAAGATGAAATGAGATGATAGTAGCCTATAGACTGAAAGAGAAGAGAGAGGAATGATAATAGAATTATTTCGAGGCCCTTAACTTAACCAGACACAGAGAGAGACCCTCAGATCAAAGTTAACAGATAAACTCTCTCTCTCTCTCTCTCTCTTATTCATCCCAGATAGGTTCTACAATGTGTAATTACTTTTCTTTTTCTCTCTTTTTATCTTCAAAATTGGAAGCGAACCGTTTTGTATGCAGATAGAAAACGATTTAGGTTTTAAGATTTATCTAATTGAGGTCATAGAATTTAAAACAAAATCACCTTTTTTTTGTTTTAAATTGTCTATAAAGAAAGAAGAGATTTGTTATTAAAAAAAAATATCGATTTTCTCTTACCTCTATATATGTTAATATTAGGGTCCGACCGAAACAAGATTTTCAGCCGAAACCGAAACCGAAACCGAATATTCGGCCTCAACCTTAGTTTCGGCCGAAACCGTAACCGAAACCGAAACTTGTATTTCCTATAAAATTTTTTTCATTTTACCTTTTTTTTTTTTTGAATTTTTTTCCCTCCCGTGAAAATCATTTTACCTTTTTTTAGGGAGACTAAAATTTTTCTCCCTCAAGTGCAAATTATTTGACCTTTTTTTTTTTTTTTGGATGCGAGTCTCATACCATTTTTCAGACTCTGGTTTCGGCCGGCCGAAAGGTTCGGCCACTATTTGGCCGAAACCGAAACTACGGCCGAAACCATGATTTTTGGCCGAAACTGGCCGAAACCGTAACCGAAACCGAATATTCGGTCGGTTCCTAGTTAATATATAGAGAAAGTATTGGATTCATGTCAAAAAATCCGACGTCGAGATTTTGATGGATATTTACTTTTTGACGTCCCCTGAATCCAAAAAAGTGGTTTGTGTGTGGACTTAACTAGGGGGCTGCGGTGGGCAAGGGCGTATATAGAAATTTTTTTCGAGGGAGGGGGGCGTACTCAAAAATTTTCTGCAGGGAAAATTTTTTGACGAAACTAAATTTTTTTTCTCTGCAGGGTGGCAAAAATTGTTTCTCTATCATGTAAATCATTTTACCTTTTTTTTTTTTAGAGACACGAAATTTTTTTACGCCCTACTAAATTTTCTTTTTTTTTTTTTTAAACATTCACACTTTTTTCTCATTCACACTCACACACACATTCGCACTGTCTTTTCGGCAACTCAGGCCATATAAGACATTTACGATATTCGTTATTGATTTAATATACATATATATTGCATACTCCGTCGATCGAACCCGGGACCACATAATTACCAGTCGATAAAATTGTTTTGCGGAATTAAATTGTCCGTTGAGCAGCAAAATTTTTTGTCGTGGCTTTAAATCCATTTTACCTTTTTTTTAGGAAGACGGAATTTTTTTTTTCGTTGGGGGGCACGGCCTCCTTACCCCCTCCCCTTATATACCTTATATACCCCCTGTTCACTGTGTACCCGTATATATGTGTTTAGATTTGGGAAATTTCGGGGGGGGAACCCTCGCCCCCCCCTTATATACACCTCTGCCGGTGGCCAGAAAGCTCCTTGCCCCAAGAAAAATTGAGAACATATGGGGCTTTCCAGGTCCCCCGGAGGATAGCTGGTCCCATGGCCCCTAGCCAAATTCTCTAGTTACGCCCAAGCATGTCTGTGTTCAATTTAAAGCATGAAGGAATTGAGCTAGGAGGTTGAAATATTATATTCAAGTTAGGCACTCCTTTAGGTTTCGGTTTCGACTGAAACTAAAATGAAAGCCGAATTTCGGTGTCGGTTTCAGCTGAAAATCTAGTTTTAGTCCATCTCTAATGAAATACAATATTTGAAATTTGTAATTTTGATTTAAAATATTATTTTAACTTGATCCTACGGTCAATAGCTTAAACCTAATTACTGGTATATTTTTACTTTCTCTTACCTATGTATATATGTAATATATATATAGAGAGAAAGTATTGGATTCATGTCAAAAATTCGATGTCGAGATTTTGATGGATCTTCACGTTTTGAGGTCCCCTGAATCCAAAAAAAGTGGTTTTCGCGACATGGTCTGTCTGTGTGTGGGTGTGTGGGTGTGTGGGTGTGTGTGTGGGTGTGTGTTCAATTTTAAGCATGAAGGAATTGAGCTAGGAGGTTGAAATTTTATATTTAAGTTAAACACCCCCCGGGACCGGAAAAATAAGCTTTTAATCAAAATCGGCCAAAGATTACTAGTACTTTACTGATGTACTTTTTCAGTTTTTTTCGATTTTCTCAAAATTTGCTCCAACGATTTTTTTTTAAATTCAAAAATCAATTATTTTTTAGATGCTCTTTAAAATGTATATTCTCATTTTGCGATTGAAATCTTCTGAAGACCACTTTACTCTTGTATTTCATAGGGAAGATAGGAGAAATGGTTGCCATGGTAACAAAATATAAATATTTTCCCATACTTATAAATTTTACATCTGAATTCGAATGTACCGTACTGTCGGGAACTAAATATATGTCGACACAAAAAATCTGGTGTGACAAGCACAGTACACAACTTTCGATTACCGAAGGTAAGAGAAAGTTGTGTGCTGTGCCAGTCACACCAGATTTTTTTTTTAGTTTAAAAACATATCAAAAGACTAAATAAATTCTATCAACACTTACAATTTGAAGATTGAAGGAGTTGAAGAGAGAGGCGAACGCTTACCTGGAACAAAAAGAGAAATTATATTAATTTAGGGGAGTGTCTATTCGCATGTCCTACTCTATGTACAGTGAGGGTCAATATTAAGTCCCACCCATGCGTTTTCTACTTGTGATTATTTAATTGTTTTTATAAAAGCAAATTAAAATCTTTATTAGAAATTTTCTAAGTTTGAACCATGAAAGTTTCCATTAAAGAAAAAATATAATATTTTTTAAAAACAATGAAATAATCACAAGTAGAAATCGCTTGGGTGGGACTTAATATTGTCAATCACTGTACAATTATTAAAAATATATTTTTGAACTACGAAAGCTCTGATGAAGGCTAATAAGCAGCCGAAACGTTTAAATGAGACCCGCACTAAAAAATTTACATTTCCAGCATTAGACCTAATTCCTGCATTCCCAATTTGCACAGGCCTATAAAAAATGACTACATAATTTACGAATTATTGTAAATCAATATTTGTGAAGCGTAAGTAGTTGTAAAACAAATAAATTTATTTTCTATACTCACGAATACGAAAATATAGGCTATGTATCGTATTATACGCAAAAAAAAATTGCCGAAAATTTGTGTAACTTGCCATCACTAGTTTTTATTTTCTCTTACTTAAACACTCAATAAAACATATTTTTCTTAATAAATTACACATCCACTCAAAATTATTAATTAAAAAAATGTACAGTAGAAAAAAAAAAGTGAAGTATTTTTTTTATTCACTCCATGTTTTTTTTTTTTAAGGGATAAAATTGATCATGTTTTTTTATTAAGATGTTTTAAAGAGAGCTGATTTGATGAGAGAAGATCCCTTTGATGTGGTAAAAGAGGTTTTTGCGTGTGCTGAGCGCGTATGAGGAGGGCAAAAGGCAAAAGGTTTTTCTTTTTTTCTAGTTCTATTTGGTTCCTTCTTCTTCTTCTTCTTCTTCTATATATGAGTTGCTTTTCATTTGAATCTTTTTTTTTTCTATTTATTGGCTGTCCACAAGAGTCTCTCTCTCTCTCTCTCTCTCAATTCAGATAAAACGTTTTTTGTTTGCTTCATATATATAGTAAAAAGAAAAATAAATAATAATAATTCAGTATGAGCTCTTTTCAAGCACTGTAACTTTTTCACTATTCATTGCGTTATGTAAAATGTGAATTTTTTTGCTTCTTTAAAGCATAGAAAAGATATCTCTCTCTCTCTCTCTCTCTTAATGTAAATATTTAGATTTCAATTACATTTTCCGAGTAGGATGTTTTCTCTTTGTATCATTATTAATAAACCCGATGCATCTATGAAAAGAGGAGTCTGGAGTAGTGGCGTCATTTGGGAGGAGGGAAAGAGGGGCGGGCATTTGCTCCCCCCCCCAAAGGCTCTGATTTTTATAAAATTTTATATTATTCTAAATAAAATATTTCAAAATATATCTACGAGTATATAAACTGTACAAAATTAAACAATTAATATCTTTTGGCCAAATTTGAGTACAGTGAGGGTCAAACGCCTTGAGCTTAGGCAGCCAAAATGCACAGTGGTCGCAAGTGATGCCTTAAAAGTAGTTTCGCCCCTTTCAGTTGCATTTATTTATTTTAAAAAATATTTATGAATTCTAAATTATTTTTTCTTCTATTAGGTCTAGTACTAAAATAAAATTGAAACTTTTTTCTCATATTTTATTATAATTTAGTTATGAAATTTTAGGGAGGGGGTAGGGGTAGAAGGGGGTGTAGGCATGGGCGTAACTAGAGAATTTGGCTGGGGGGGGCATGGGACCAGCTATCCTCCGAGGGGCATGGAAATCCCCATATTTTCTCAATTTTTCTTGGGGCAGGCAGCTTTCTGGGGCGGGGGGCCACGACCCTTCTGGGCCTTCTCCTCCCGGCACCCTCCTAGGTTACTCCCCTGGGTGTAGGCCAATAAATGGTAATACCATTTTTCAATTATTTACACCCTAGAGAAGCGTCATTTTAAATTTTTTTTTTTTTTTTTAATCAAGTGAAAAAAAAATATTAATTCTAGGGGGGGGTAGGGTAGGGTCGTAGAGTCGAAAAATCTTTTTGAAATGTAAACTTTTACGAGGACGAAGAATTTTTATTTTCCATTTGAATGATTTTATAATTAAAAATTTTTTTTTTCCCATTCACACACACGTGCACACAATCTACAAGGCAGACGCGCTACCAACTATACCAAGCCCGAGGGCGATAATTTAAATTAATATATGCTTTCTTTTGTAATTTTAAACAATACTTTCTCTCTCTATATATTTCATATATAGGGTAAGAGAAAGTAAAAATTGATATAACATATTTTTTTGTTAAAAATTTGGAAAAATTTGTAAATCTTCGTTCTTTAGCTTCGGCCTTCGAGTAAAAATGATCAAAAATGATCCACACGCCAGCAGCTAGTCTGCATAGTGAACCTTTAGAGACACACAGGGATATACACGCCCACACCAGGGACACACATTTTTCTTCTGGTCACGTTTCGATCTACTGTGTGTCCCTGGTGCGGGCGTGTGGATCCCTGTGTGTCTCTAAAGGTTCACTATGCAGACTAGCTGCTGGCGTGTGGATCCCTCAATCATTTTTACTCGGGCCATCATCCAAGCTGCCTCGTGTAACGGAATAAATGCTAAAAATCCATGAATCTTCACTATAGCCAATAAAATTTAATTTAACCCCCTAAACATAATAGGCGCGACTTATACCCCAGCCCAGAGGCTAATTAATTTCTTAATAGTGTTTATTTAAGAGGTGGGAGGGGGGGTTTGATAAATACACGAAATTAGGATTATTTAATTGAATTCAATCTCCTCCTCTCCCTTTAAGACGTTATTTATTAGACATGTCTGTGTATTTTCTATTATAAAGGTGTCTGTTCTCTCTCTCTCCCTTCAAGAAGAGTTTTGTTTATTTTGTTATTTCCCATTGTGGTACGATAAGTTTCGAATCGAGAGAGAAAAGACGGGGTGGGCGTGTTTGTATTTGCACATTTCCCTTTATATATATTCGGAATTCATTCATTCATTCATTTCTCAAGTAAAAAGATAAATATGACCTTTACCATTCAAGTTCACACTTCTTGTTTACTATTTCTTAGGTATAAATAAATAAAAATCTTTCTTATCTTATTTAATGTAAAAAATCTGGTGTAACTGGTCGCACAGTACACAACTTTCGATTACCGAAGGTAAGAGAAAGTTGTGTTCTGTGCTTGTTACACCAGATTTTTCGTGTCGATATATATTTAGTTCCCGCCGATATATTAGAATTCAAGGGGAGCTCGCTGGTGTAGTGTGCTAGGGTGTCAGCTTCTACAAAGAAGTTCCCTGTTTAAACCCTGAGCGTGCGGGATTTTTCATTAAATAAAAATATTTATTTAATATAAACCAATCCTCAAGTAGGCACTGGATTGGAATATTGGATCTCACCACAATAATTATTATTATTGATGGATAATTATGGGCAGGAGCAGCCAATAAATAGACTCTGTAATGATTGATACAAAATTATCAAACAAAAATTAAAATATTTTTTGTAAAATAAAAGAAATATTGGTCTTACGATTGAAATACAATTGCACAGAGTTAGTCAGTGGTATAGGCATATACATTGCAAGGGCGGATTAATGCAATTTTGTCGGGTCGGGGGGGGGGCGGTTTTTATTATTTTTTTTAACGACTTTGTCGGCATCTATGGCCATTTAGACCCCTTTCCTAATTATTTAAATTGATTGGTAACAAATTCAATTGAAATTAAAGAGCGGAAATCATAATTTCTTTAGATTACTAGTTTTTATAATATTGTGAATTTCTTCTCGGGGGGGGGGGCGAACGCCCCCACCGCCCCCCCCCCCTTTAATCCGCCCCTGATACATTGTATAATCAATTTTTATATATACAATGTTAATGTTATATGTAAATTTCTAGTAAGGACTGAAGATGGTTCTTAAATAAAAGGAACCGAAACGTCTCCGGTGATTGAACCTGCATACAGAGTCTATTTATTGGCTGCTCCTGCCTATAATTATCCATCTATACATCTCACAGCCACTATTTCGAACAAATTATTATTATTATTTGAAATTCCTATCGGGATCCCAGTTTATTTCCCCGAGATGCTTTCGTGCACGAAGACACACACCTCAAACCCAACCGAACTCTAGCCTTAGCCATCTACCCTCACCCCGTGAAGTTATATCATTTCCTACCTCTAACTCCTCCTCTTGCGTTCGTTTCTAGCTAGTGAACTAATCCTTATTTCTGCTTCCTTTTTTCCAACCTCTTCTATGTCCTAGTTTGAGGAGGAACTCCCTCAGCACCGACTCCTTTCGAAGAATGCATCACTGAGAGGGGACCTTCTTTACGTCCCTTCCACAGGACGGGGGTGTCACAGCAACCCCCTCTCCTCGTAGAGTTGACTATTGTGGTGGGATCCAATATTCCAATCCAGTGCCTGCTTGAGGATTTGTTTTCAATAAATATTTTAAAAAATCGGTCACGCACAGGATTTTAACAGGGATCCTCTTTGTAAATAGCCGACACCCTAGCCCACTACACCAGCGACCCTCCATTTTACTTTTACATACAAATCTAAGGTGTGAGTGATTAACACAAACGCACACAAAGATATGATAGTAAATAAATATAAATCTGTCGGGTAGTCGTAGATATTTAAAAAAAAAAAAACCGAGAGAATTTGATCTAAAAAAAAAAAAAAGAGAGAGGATGGAATATCACCGATTTAATGAAAAATTCCCTCCTACCACCCCCCCCCCCAACTACCTACCCCACAAGAGAGGAATTGTAGGCATGATTTCAAATTGAGTTTGATAACATATCACTCACTCACATCTGACGATGTGTCTGTAACCCAAGCTCAAAACGCCGGCTTGTTAAAAAATAGCATTTTTTTTTTTGTCAAAGCTAAAACTGGATTGAATTTAATGTAATAAAGGGTGCTTTACGTTTTTATATATATATATATATATGTATGTATTTTTTTGTATAAAGCTTTCATTCAGTTTCCAAATGGAATGTAATATAGTTATTGTGCTGTCACAATAGGTGACCACTTCTTTTTTTTTTTTCGTTCCGTTTTGTTCAATAGCAAATGAAATGTAGAAGAATCGAGAGAGAAAGAGATAGCAATTAATATTTCTTTATTTAAAAACTTCTTAATAAAATTAAAACATTTTATTTTCTCTTGCCTCTATATATGTTAATATATAGAGATAGAAAGTATTGGTTTCATGTCAAAAAATCAATGTCGAGATTTTGATGGATATACACGTTTTGAGTTCCCCTGAATCCAAAAAAGTGGTTTTCGTGACATTGTCTGTCTGTGTGTCCCTGAGTATGTGTTTATGTCTGTCTGTGAACAAAATATCTCAAGAACGAAAAGAACTAGGAGGTTGAAATTTTATATTTAAGTTCGGTTACCCCCTGCGGCACGACATGTTTTAGGTATATCACGCAAGGTCTTGAGATCGCTGTACCAGCTTAGGAGGAGCCAGGGATGCTTGCCGATTCCTATTCGAAGGCTGGTAGTCAACTCGCTGATACTTCCTCATTTCAATTACTGCTGTTTACAACGTTGTGGGAAACTAAATATAACTGTCTACAACGATTTAAATAAAGACCAGAGCCTGAGATTGGACAGGGCCCTCAATGCCTGCGTGAGGTTTATATTTGGGGTCTCTAGGTATGACATATCTCACCATATTACAAGAGGCTGGGATGGATGTAATTGGCGCAGAGGAGGTCTCATGTTCAGGGTGTCTTCCTGCACTCGCTCTTTGGAAGTGGGTTACCACACTATTTGAGTGCAGGGGGGCGACGCGGGGATGCGGGCAGACTTTGACACCTTAACGGTTCCCATTCATAGAACAAATGCATACGGGGGATCATTTCATGTGGGCTCGGTGAGGCTGTGGAATGGGCACCCGGCGAATTTACGAATTATAAGAAGCAGGGAGGTGTTTAGGAATGGTTTGCGGCGGTTGATTTTGGAGGATTAGGCCTTCCACTTGTGCAGGGAAACGGAGTGCAGGGGCAGGAGAGTTGAGTGAGTGCGATGGCAGGTGTCATGTAATGTTGTATTTATTTATTATTTATTTGCTTACACAAAGTGTATTTTATGTTGTTTTAATTGATTATTTATTGCTGGTGCATTGCTGTATAAGATGTGATTAGTGTAAAAAAAAAGAGCAAGCATTGTATAATATTTGAATTATTGTAAAGTGTTCAAAGAGAACAACTGTTCTCAGAACAAATAAATTTTTCATTCATTTTTCATTCATTCCTTTCTCTTTTCAACAGGCGTCAGACCGCGCGACGGGCCTGTTCTATTTCTTCCCGTCTAAAAAACGAGTGATAGTGTTGTAGGGAAAAAGTGAGGTCGGCCGACCTCGCATCGCGGGAATAAGGCGAGGACAGAATAAGAAGATTCGTGATACATTTCTAGTTTTGCCTATGATCATTCGGCAAAGAACGATTCGTTCTTTCATAATACATTTCGATCGGTGATCAATAATTATAAAAAATCGAAATCCAACTTAAATATATTTTCTCTCTTCTCTATGATCATGTTGTGTGTCCCTTTTATTTTTCCCTCTTTTTTTTTTTTTATCCGACAGCTGCTGTTACCCCTCCCCCAAGTGCAAAGGCGAAATTAAAAGGATATATCGCGTGACGGACGGGAGCCCGAGGAATGTGGCCATCAAAGTCCCTGTTATTTGTCTTTGCAATGCCTGTCTATGTGTGTGTGTGTGTGTGTGTGGTGGACATTGAGAGCGCGTGCACGAGAGCACAACATATTTCACAAGCAAAGGGAGAAAGAGAGAAATAAATAAATAAATAAAAAACAAATAAACAATACAAAGTGAAGCCCCTTGACGACATCTATTTAAATTGCAATAAGTTGTCAAAAAAAAAATAAAATAAAAATAATAAATAAATAGAGAACTATATTAAAAGTGTAGAGCATGTGTAAAACATAACGAAATAGAGAGTTACAAAATCATAAATAAAAATTCAGAATCTAATATGTATGCCTGCTATTCATTCATAACAATAAATAAAACAAAATGGCAGAGCGTGATGTAATAAAAAAAATCTGGTGTGACTTAACGCACACCAGAATTTTTGCGTCCAGTTATTTTAGTTTCCCAAATAACGCATTTTATAAGTAAAAAAAAATATAAAAAAGCCAATTGATTTAAAATTTCCATATTTTAAATGTTGATTGCTTGAAATAAACTATGGTTATGATCTTTTAAAATTTTAATCTCATATTCAGGTTTATTCTCTAAAAACAGACGTTAACATTTAAAATAAACCAGTATAATAAATCAGCGTTAAAATAATGCCATTCTTTAAACAAAATTTTAAACAGCGACGTTAACATGTTGCTTTTATAATATTTCAAAGCTATCAAAATCATAACTTTACTTTTTTAGGTTAAGGTTAACGCCATTTTTATTTTAAACACGACGTTAAAATATTAAAGGCACTCCCTAAACATGACATTAATTTTTAACACTATTTACTAAATGTTAGAGGAGGCTATGGCTAAGCCTGCTAAGCTGAGGATTACAGAGTCCGAAGTCTCAACACGACTCGGGTTCGAATCCAGCTTGCGGCAAATAATTCAAACATCCTGCCGAAATCTCCTCTTAGGGTAGGTAGGGGAATAGCCCCACTGTGGTATCACAAAGGGCCTAATTGGCCTAAGTGTGTTCCCTCTCTGGGAACGGCCACTTCAACCTAACCTAACCTAACCTACTAAATGTTAACGCTTTGGCTTTAAAGTTTTTGTTTACAGAATAACTATTTGAGACAAGGAAGTGATTTTGAATAGCACTAATTGTTTTTACATTACTTTTTAACACCTAATTGTTTATTTTAAATTTTAAAGTCTGTTTTTAGAGAATAGACCTGAATATATTTTAAATCAGCGTTTTCCATCGTCAAGAACGCTCATGTGATCAGAAATTTTCTCTGCCACTATTTAATTTGATAAAACAGATGTGAGAGTGGGGATAAAAAAAAAAAAAATTGCTCACCTATTATTTATTTATTTTTTTTCTTTTAATAAGTATTCTAGAAATGTTCATAACCTATTGTTTGTTCTCAATTTATCTTTTCCCACCCACTTAATAAATAATGGATTCCCTATAAACTAAGTCGACTCAGCAAAAAGAAAAAAAGAAAAAATAAATTAAGATCGAAATTTAATTATCGTTCGGACCACGTGCATCCACGTACCTATTGTGTTTGAAAGTGGACGACTGATTGGAGGCAGAGGGGTGGATGCGTGACCGTGTAAGAAACAACGGATATTTATTTAGTTTTAAGGAAGAGAGAGAGAGAGAGAAGAAAAGAATCTTCTTCTTTTTCTGCTTGCTTCCTTCTTGTCCCTGCACTTGACGGCCTGAAGGCCAATCAGCGAAAAGAACTCTACGAGAGAAAGACGACAGACAGGGTGTTAACCACCTCAACCCTCATCCTCCTCCTACTCAACAACAACAACAGGGGAGAAAAAAGAAAGATCCGAGTAAATTCAATTAAGATTACAATTATGCTTACACATGTTAAATAATAACAATAATATTATCAATAAAATATGATCCCCGTTTTTTTACCCGAGGTGCTTTTCATGCACGAAGACACACACATCAAACCTAAACCCCTGGCTGTAGCCTTCATCTACCGGCACCCTCTGAAGTTACATCATTTTCTTTCTCTAACTCCTGCTAGCTAACGAGCTAATCTTATTTCTGATTCCATCTGCTTCATTTTGTCCTCTTCTATGCTAGGAGGAATGTCCTAGTTGGAAGAAGAACTCATCACAGAGACGGAACCTTCTTTACGTCCCTTCCACAGGTCGGGATGTCACAGGAACTCCCTCTCCTCGTAGAGTTGCCTAGGAACTATTGTGGTGAGATCCAATATTCCAATCCAGTGCCTGCTTGAGGATTTGTTTACATTAAATAAATATTTTTATTTAATGAAAAATTCCTCAAGCCCAGGATTTGAACACGGATCTTCTTTGTAGATGCCGACACCTTAGCCCACTACACCAGTGGACCCCCCCTTTTACTTTTTTACTTTCTCTTATCTATATATGTTCATGTATTTCATAGGAAACGTAGGAGAAATAGTGGTTAATCCTTACTATAAAGTTCGCTCCCACCAGAGAGCGCTGGCTTACATTTGACTAGTTCTTTTTTTGACATTAGCTCTTCGTTCATGATTCTTTCGTTCTTTTCTTTAATATGCATGTTTTTTTAAAATATTCTTGATGAACATTTTTTAATCTAAAAGTATATGTTATATTTTGAATATTATCAAGGCGATTTTAAAATTAAATTCAAAGAACGAATCACAAAGTGGAGAACGAGAGAATCTTGAGTAAAGCACGTCAGCGCTCTCTGGTGGGAGCGAACTTTATAGTAAAGATTAGCCGAAATGGTTGCTAAGGTAAGAAAATTTAAATATCTTTAATGTAGGATGTAATATCCTCTATAAGGGTCCAAAATTTCATTATGAAATTCCAACAGGAAATTAGTCAAACAGAAAAGTGGCAGATAGACCAGAAACAGACTTAACTGCTATGACGACACAAAAAATCTGGTGTTCAAGCACAGGATACAACTTGCAATTACTGGAGGTCTTAGATTGCAGGAGAAAATAAATTTAAAAAAAGCCATAAATAAATTGGTACTTCTCAGGTAGTCATATCAAAAATATACCTAGAGGTTCTTAAAGTCCCTTTATGTATATAACTCTAAATCCACTAAAAATATATTTGTCTTTAGAAACACCCTGTATCTAATTAGATTCAAATAAAATTTTTCTGCTTCGTTGATTAATCCATATAATTTCTATTTTGTTGTTGTTTCCTCTTAATTTAATTCAAGACAATATAAATAAAACTGGATTTGTCTCAAAATGGGTGGTCGTTTTGGAGCCTCTCACAGCTCACTCAGCAACATCGAAATGCAGATGGATAGAAGATAGAAGATAGCAACCAAAGCTATCCAAATGCTAACAACATAAAGCCAGCCAGCCCATATTATAGCCTAGTTGAAGCCGCAGCTACTACAATTTCGCAACGGAATGACATTTTGCAGTCAATGTTCTGCCGCATTCTGTCACTCGTAACCGCCCTATAAAATCAAAAATAAGGTCACAAATGTTTTTTTTTTTTATACATCCACTTGAATGGTTTCGACGTTTTTCGTGGTTATAAACGAAGCTATTGTGGGATGGGGGGGGGGGGGGGAAGAAAACATCTTAGAATTTCTGCAAAGCGTATTTTCTCTCTTGTTCTTTGATCGTATCGTCGTCGTCGTTCCGAAATTAAAATACACTATAAAATAAAATAGAAAAATATATATATGCTATAAATGTTGTTTTGCATAAATTGAATGTTGAAGAGATGATAATATATGAAAATTAGAAGAATCCATTAAGTTGTTTTATGATAATAAGATTCTAAAGGAGAAAAAAAAGATCTTTAAAATTTCCATTTTCCATTTTGAAATTCGATCTCAAATAATCCTTAATTTTATACTCAAAAATTAATATGGAATTTATAGAATCATTAATTTAATAGAGAGAGGGAATTAAATTTCATTCTCTTTAACGATTTTGATTAAAATTCACAAATAAAATAACGAAGAAACTTTAAAATCATTTTAGCAGCCAAGGAAAGTAATTAAAAAAAAAAAAACTTATTTGATTAATTAAACTTTGACGTTTCGGTTGTCAATCACGACCTTCATCAGGACCTATGGTCAAAAAATATTTTCCAATAAATTGTATAAAATTTAAAAATAGGAATACAATTTTTTTTTTACAATGTGAAAAATGTACTTATAATTAATTGTTAATACTCATTAACCTGTATTTTAACAACTAATCGTAAATCACATTGTATTAATAAAAAAACTAATTAATAATCTTTTTTATAAATAAAAAATGTTATATAATTTTTTGAAAAAAATATTTTTGACCTTAGGTTCTGTTGAAGGTCGTGATTAGCGACAGAAATCTCAACGATTAATAATTAAATAAGTTTTTTATGTAGTTTGAAAAGAAGAAATTAATGGCCGAGTGATAATTAACAGAAACAGGTAGATGTAGGCAACCAGTAAAGAATACAAACTTTATTTAAATATCGTCGACGTTTCGGAAACGCATCGCTCCCATCTTCAGGACTATAAACTGTTAATGCTGTTTAGATTGATACATACATTTAATGGTATATGCAAATTTGTATTATAATTTTGTATGACCTACATGTATCAATCTAAACAACATTAACAATTTATCGTCCTGAAGATGGGGGCGATGCGTTCCCGAAACGTCGACGATATTTAAATAAAGTTTGTATTCTTTGCTGGCTACCTACAACAACCCGTTCCTGTTAATAAGTATTTTATTTTAATTTCCTTGGCTGTTAGGTCGGCGTCTCTTATATCCTTTTATATCACTAGTATATATAACTCCATACAATTATTATTATTATTATGTTATTTGAAATTCCTATCGGGATCCCCGTTTATTTCTCCGAGGTGCTTTCGCGCACGAAAAAACACATCTCAAACTCATCTTGACTCTGACCGTAGCCATCTACCGGCACCTCGTGAAGTGACATTATTTCCTATCTCAAACTCCTAATAATAATAAGCTAATTTCTGGTTCCTTTTATCCAACCTCCTCTATGCTAGGGAGGATGTCCTACTTTGAGGAGGAACTCCCTCAGCACCGACTCCTTTCGAATAATGCATTACAAGTGACAACAAGTCATCGTTTACTTGTTTCTTCGAGCCGATCATCTGACTCTTGTTCCCTACTTCACCGTTCACTCATTCTCGTTCACTAGTTCATCGTTCACTTGTTTGTTTAAGCCAGACAACGTATATCCTTCACTTTTCCGTTCGAACTAGACATCGTTCACCCGTTCACTAGTTCATTATTCACTTGTTTGTTCGAGCTGGACATCGGTCACTCGTTCACTAGTTCATTCTTAACTTGTTTGTTTGAGCTGGACATCGTTCATCGTTCGCTTGATCATCGTTAACTAGTTCAAGGCGACAAATGTCAATATTGATAATCTTAAAAGTCAAGGGGAGTGGGTTCGGATCAATATTTATTTAAATTAATTGGCTACCAATTGATACAAATAAATATAATAACATAAATAATAATACTGTATATTCTTAAGTGATCGTTTAAATCTAAGGCCTTAGATTCCGAAAGACTAAAAAATCCTTATCTTATAAAACCCTTAAATTTCAAAAAAAAAAAAAAACTTTTTTTTAAACCTTTTGTTAGCAGCAAGAAGGGGACATTGTACCTTTCCCCACCCCTAACCCTCCCCCTACCCATCCAGCTCCCAGTTCTGACGCCTATGAGTGATCATATTAGACACAAAAGACAAATCTAATTTGTTTCCAAAGAGGTGGAGTTACAATTCCCCTCATTTTTCTCTTTTACTCGCAACCTCATAAATAAAATCCATCACCACCAGTTTTTTTTTTTTTTTTTATTTTAATTAAAAATAAATTGATAAAAGTTAATTATACACTTTTTTTGTTGTTGTTGCCAACTTCACGTCTTTTTAATACATAATTAACAAGTTTGGAAGTTGAAAGAAGTTTTTATACTTAACAAAACAACAACAACAACAACAACCTATCTTGGGATTTCAAGTTTACTTACGTTTACAAGATACTTTAAAAAAAAAAAAGAAATGCATTTTCACGTTGTGCTAATTAAGATATAGGTATAGAACTGAACGTTAAATGGGAACTTAATTTATATTTTAAGAGTTAGTTGTAAGCCAAAGGGATTATGGAAAGAGAGAGAGAGAAGGGCTCAATCCCAAGAACTAGACTTAAGTTAGCTTCTTTAAGCTAATTATTGCAAGAAGCTAAGTATTATATAATTACTCAAATCACCTCTGAAAGTTAATATTAATTAATGATTTCGGTGGGTATATTTTGGATGAAGCGAGGCCTTCCTTCGTCTCTCTGGCTCGAACGCGACGCCTCTACTTTTTTAGGTGTTTTTTTTTTTTAATTTCCACATCTCTCAACAGAGATTAACTCGATTTACAGAGAGACGGAGGAGACATTGGCAATGTTTGAAAATTTTCATGGCAAATGGGATTTGAACCGGAGTTGGATGGGCAACTCTAGATTCGTAATCTGCAGCTTATCCGATTAGCCACGAGCCTCCTCATATATATTTCCAATGGGTAAAATTTTGAATTTACAGAAATTTATTGATCTTTCCCACTTGGAGATTTGAAGTCCCGGGCGTATTCAGGTGGGAGAAAGGGGGACTGCCATTGCTCACAAACTTGAAATAAAAAGATAAAACAAAAAATATCAATAAAATAAATTCACGCCATCTATGAGAAAGGTGCTGAGGGGATTCCTCCACAAACTAGGAGTTCCTCCGAAGCATAGAACAGGTTGGATAAAAGAAACCGGGTGGAACCAGAAACATAATTCATAGACTTCAATATCTCTATACCTATTCTAATCCTCAAGCAGGCACTGGATTGGTATATTGGATCCCACCACAATAGCCCTCAGGCAACTCTACGAGGAGTGGGAGTTGCTGTGACATCCCGTCCCGTGGAAGGGAAGTAAAGAAGTTTCCCCTCAATGATGCATTCGTCGAAAAGAGTCCGTGCTGAGGGAATTCCTCCACAAACTAAGACATCCTCCCTAGCATAGAAGAGGTTGAATAAAAGGAACCGGGCGGAACCAGAAATAAGCATTAGTTCACTAGCTAGAAATGAACGCAGAAGGAGAAGTTAGACAAAGGAAATAATGTAACTTCACGGGGTGCCGGTATATGGCTACGGCCAGAGGCCAGATGGGTTTGAGGTGTGTGTCCTCGTGCACGGAAGCCCCTCGGGTAAATAAACGTTGATACCGATAGGAATTTCAAATAATTAAAAAAAAAAAAAAAAAAAAACAGTTTAAATTTAAATATAAATAATTTATAGAGGTTTTAGATAGTGACAGTATCAATATTGATTTTTCTATGAAATATTGTTATTTATTTTTTTTATAAACTTGAATATCAGGAGAAAAAAATAAAATAAAGTCCAAATCTTTTAAAATGTAAAATATCAATATTTACAGATGAAAAAAAATCCTCTCACCTTTTAAATAAAAGAATTAATGAATTTTACTTCTCTGAATAAAATTTTTTTTCATAAAATCCTGTGCGATATTATTTTAAGTTAAATTGGAATTTTTTTTTTTTTTTTTTTTTTGAATAAATAGTATCGATAGCAGCAGGAGCAGCAGCAAATACCCCGTCTGTTTTTTGAGATAATAAATAGAAATAATTCAATATTTTTAACACACACACACATAGATAGAGGTGTCGGAATAATCCAATTTGTGATACACGGGGGCCTCTCTCTCTCGATTGCATATTAAGTAAGTATCGATGAATGTACACCGTACATACATACATACGAGTACGTACTAACACGAATGACAAAACGAGATAATAGGATTATTTTAAATATCATTGTTGATGTTTTATTCTATTGAAAAGCCCTGGGCTAATCCAAAGTATCAACATTTGAAAGGGGGTGTGGGGGTGGAGGGGGGGGGGGCTACAAATGCAATGGAGGAGGGAGATTGAGGCCAATTGCAAAAAGTTGTTATTTGTTTAAGCAGAAATCTACTTTATCGGTGAGCTTTTATAACTATTCAGAGTTTATTTGAATTCCACAAACTTAAATATATATCTATACTATTAAAATATAATTTACGCCTTCAGGGGCTTTGCGAATCTCCTCCCCCCAGCCCTTTCCCTGAACATCCTCGCCTTTCCTTTCAGAAAATTAAAATAAATACCAGTATTATTAAGAAATACTGTATATAAGTTATATACTGTACCCTTCGGTAATCGAAAGTTGTGTTCTGTGCTTGCCACGCCAGATTTTTTTTGTGCCGAGATATATTTAGTTTCCGCCGATATATTAAAATTCAAGATGTAAAATATTTATATTTAACTAAGGTGTGGTGGCTGTGATGGCTGCCCTTCCTCTCTGGAATATTTATATTTTGTTACCATGGCTATCTTCTATCTTCTCAATGTAATGAAATACAAGGGTAAAGTGTGCTTCAAAAAATTTCAAGGGCAAAATGAGAATATAAATTTTAAAGAGGATCTAAAAAATTCTCATTCTGAAAAAATTTTTATAAAAAAATTGGAGCGAATGTTAAGCCAAATTTGAAAAAAAAAAAGAAAATGTTTCGTTTCATTGTTTAGTAGCTCCTTGGATGGCTTTGTACCAAAGCTTCGTGAAACGTCCAGGGGGGCCCCTAAGTTGAAATATAAAATTTTTTAATACAAGATTGAAAAATTGTTGGAATGCATTTTCTTTCAGGACTTTCATTCCTAATACAAATTCCACCAGCCATAAAATACCTTTATATATTTATTTTTTTAAAATTTTTTAGTCTCCCCCCCGGGTTTGGGCTCTCGTAACCTTCCTCGGGGGGGGGGGTTTAAATGGTCTAATAAAATCAATTAATTAATTTTTAATTTATAATCAAAATCTTTGATCAGTCCGAAGGTTCTTGAGAAAAGGGTCGAAAAAAAGATTTTAAAAAAAGAAAAAGGGCTATATCAGTTAAGTACTAGTACTCTTTGGAATTTGGGTTGAAAAGCTTTGTCTCACTTTCCAGGTATCTAACTTAAATATAAAATTTCAACCTCAAAGCTTTTTTAGTTCTTGAGATATTTTGTTCACAGACAGACAGACAGACCATATTGTGAAAACAACTTTTTCGGATTCAGGGGACCTCAAAACGTGTATATTCATCAAAATCTCGAAATCGAATTTTTTATATGAATCCAATATTTTCTCAAAAAAACAAGGTAAAATAAAGTAAAAATATTAATTTCTAATTGTTTTTCATATAGGCAACTCTACGAGGAGAGGGAGTTGCTGTGACATCCCGTCCTGTGGAAGGGAAATAAAGAAGGTACCCTCTCAGTGATGCATTCTTGGTAAGGAGTCGGTGCTGAGGGAGTTCCTCCTCAACTAGGACATCCTCCTTAGCATAGAAGAGGTTGGATAAAAGGAACCAGAAATAAGGATTAGTTCAATATATAGAAACGAACACAGGAAGAGGAGAGATAGTCAATAATGTAACTTAACTAGGTGTCGGTAGAGAGCTTCGGCCAGAGGCCGATTGGGTTTGAGGTGTGTCCCTTCGTGCACGGAAGCGCCTTGTGTAAATAAACAGGGATCCCCATAGGAATTTCAAATAATAATAATAATTTAATTTGAATATCAAAGAAATATCTGTAGTCTATAGGCGTTTATCTGTCTTTTCTCCTGAATAGTGTGAAGAAATATGGAAAAGAAATCTTAATAAAGACCATGAAAAGAAAGTAGTACCCCTTTACTAGCCTCCCTAGAGCCCCTGGTCTAGGGAGAGCTCTGCCCCCCTCTGAGTACCGGGAAACCCTTTTTTTGTAATTTCCTTGTAAAATCGATCCCCTTTTATGTTTCAAGGATCTTTACACGGCTTAATAGCTAGCACTTGCCCGCCCTTCACTAAACGATAATAGGTAAAGGGTTGTTCTGATAAGGGTGGAGGTTGTTGGCTATCGGAGGTAATTACCTTGTCACCCTTGCTTGCTTGATATATTCCCTCTCTCACTATTTCTTCAAAGTAAATATTAAAAAAAAAAAAAACAATCCTAACCTTTTTATCTATTTACTAATAGTTTAGTTACACAAACCTTGGCGCTCATAAATCATAATTATTAGAACAAGTCATACATACTAATTCAGTCTTAGTGCATGTATAAATTGTGTCATTAACTATGATAGATCAACCCACTATGGGGGCTTATGACTGTCGACAGCTGGGGTCTCCACCCCCTCACCACCTCCCCCCTCCCCCCACTAACAGCATGCTACCGACCATCCTAAATTAAAGACGTCATAATATCTCTCATTATTTATGTTTTATAATTCATAATAAGTGCATTGTTTAGTTTAATTAATCGCATACACCTGACAAATAAATTTAAAAGATGGAATTAACTATGCAATATCGATAAGCGATCAGAATTATTTGTATTGCAGTGTGTCAGTGTTTATATAAATACACTGCGTCAAAAATAGTGGAACATTTGTTTCTTCTTAAGAAGACCTCTATCTTAATGCTACTCTAATTTAAGAGACATTTAATATAAAATATTCTAAGTAAATTTAACACAAATCCATATCATTTTAATAAATAATTACAATTTAAATAAAACAAAGACAAAAATGTCGAATTTCAATTTAAGGGACAAATTAACATAATCTCGATATGTTTAGTTGAAAATTAATTGAGAATTATGTTTTTATAAGAATTTCCAATAAAATAGACAGAGAAAAGCTGAAATGAAAAGATTAATTTTAAAATTTTAGAAATTTTCGTAAATAAATAAAATTTCGACATTTTTGTCTTTGTTTTATTTAAATTGTAATTATTTATTAAAATGATATGGATTTGTGTCAAATTTACTTAGAAATGTATAGGATTTTTCATTTAAAATGTTTAAGATAGATTAGAATAGATCTTTTTAAGAAGAAACAGTGTTCCACTATTTTTGACGCGCAGTGTATATTGAAACATACTCCTTTGTGTTTTATTTAATGAAGAATCTTTGATTCTAGGCTTAAAGAAATCAAAAGATAAACAAGTCTTTAAGATTCATAAATCAACTATTTTTATTATGGTCTTTAAAAAGTATATCAGTAAAATATTTTGTGAAAATTGTTTGAACTTTACTAATATGGACGCATTCGTAGCTCAGGGTGGTCAAGTTTAGGACTTAGGTGCTAAGGACAGCTAAAATATATCTCAACACAAAAAAACTGGTCTGACAAGTACAGTAGACAACTTTCTCTTACCTTATCGAAGGTAAGAGAAAGGTGTGTGCTGTGCGACCATTCACACCAGATTTTTCTGTTATTTATTTGTTAATATTGAATGTGATGAAACGAATTTTGTAAGAACTAGCCGAGGGGCTTCGCCTCCTGGATCCCACGCCAGCTTGGATCGGGCCCGTCTGCGGCAAACCCTCGCCATTTCTTAATTATGAGAAGCTTCAGATTCAGACAGGGAGGCTACGCCATTTATTCTTAATTGGACCTGTTACGCATTAGTGTGTCAAGCGCCAGATACCGAGATTTGAGAAAATTACCATTAAAGTTTTTTGTTTTCATTGGATTATATATAATTTTTTTTGTCAATTGTGCATATAAATTTTTTTAGGACATATTTTTATAAAAAAATACTATTAAATATAGCATTTGAAACAATATTCCTTGCTTAACTCAATTTTTAATTTTTTTGGCGTTTGACACGCTAATTCATAACAGGGTCCAATTATAAAAAGAAAATTATATTATTCCATTCCAATTCAATGCCTGCTCGAGGATTTCTTTACATTCATAGAATACACAAATGAAAAGAATACATAAATATTTCTCTATACAATTCCTATGGGAGAAATCGTAACTTTAAGAATTAATAACTCAAAAAGTTATAGGAATTTCGGGATGAAAATAATTTTCCTATAATCCCTAGAAGATCCTCTTTATCCATATAAAATTTCATTTCAAAATTCCAACGGGAAGTTGCCTAAATAGAGGGTGACAGACAGACAGAGAGACGGACATTAGCGAATTATATATATATATATAGATAAATACTTTAGAGCATTTGTGTTTTTTTCTTAGAATTGTTATTAGATTTTTCTTGTTATTAAATAAATAAATCGACATGGTGGCTATTAAACATGCATTTGTAGAGACAATACAAAAATGTTGGTTTGAACAAAAACAAAAACATTCATAATCTTGTCATTTAAAGGAATATAAAAATAGTGTTAAAATAAAAAAAAACACATTAAATTTATTATTTTTCTAGCTCTTAATAAGTCAAATTTATAATTTTAATCTAACTAAGATGTTTTGGTCAGTCAGTCTATGCCTGGCAAAGAAACAAGAAAAAAAAAAAGAAGGGAGTTTGGCAAAATCTAGGTGAGTGAATAATTCCCCCCACCCCCACCACCCTGGTAGGAGGGTGGGAGGCGATCCGCGAGTGAGAGAGAGAGAGACGCCGATTGAGCGCAGGCGTCCCCCTCTCTCTCTTTCAAACTCAAAGAGCATCCTCCATGATTAGAAAGCGCGATCTGTGATTGGTCAAAAGGCTAGTCCCAGAGCCACGCCTGTTCTAAGAATCGTCGTCGTTGTCGTTATCGTCCTCCACCCACTCACCCACCCACCCACTTATCCTATTCTATCGACAACAATTGGTGGGCGGCCAGCCAAAAAGTCAAACCTACTCACTCACTCAATCGAATTACTTATTGTGCAAAAATAAATAAATTATACCTTTAGATTGAGTGGAATTCAAAGATGAAAGATGTTTTTCCTTACCTGGAACAAAGAGAAAAGAGACATCATTAGAGTGGCATGTACATATTACATTGATAAAATCTAATATTCTATTTCTTCCAAGAACTCCTCCTCCTGCGTTCGTTTCTAGCTAGTGAACTAATCCTTATTTCTGGTTCCACCCGGTTCGTTTTATCCAACCTCTTCTATGCTAGGGAGGATGTCCTACTTTGAGGAGGAACTCACTCAGCACCTATTCCTTTCGGAGAATGCATCACTGAGAGGGAACCTTTTTTTACATCCCTTCCACAGGACGGGATGTCACAGCAACTCCCTCTTAAATAAAAATTTTTATTTAATGAAAAAACCCCGCACGCCCATGGTTTGAACATGGATATTCTTTGTAGAAGCCGACATCCTAGCCCCCTACGAGTCCCCGATTTATTGTATTTTAATTATAAATTGATGAGTTTGATGGCTGTAGATATTCAATTAGGAGAGCACGGGAGCCTGCCCGGGACGCAGCAGCCA
This sequence comes from Euborellia annulipes, assembly GCA_023213315.1. Classification (NCBI taxonomy): domain Eukaryota; kingdom Metazoa; phylum Arthropoda; class Insecta; order Dermaptera; family Anisolabididae; genus Euborellia; species Euborellia annulipes. The sequence goes on from JAKCPI010004762.1 coordinate 49,609, forward strand.
AGTAAAAATAAAAAACGTTTAATTGTTTATTTCTGTCGCCGACGTTTCGAGCACTAGTCGCACTCATCTTCACGGCAAGCAGAATTGACAAAAATAAGTATAGGTGGTGTTTTTATTTTTTTTAAAACTCAAAGAGCATTCTCCATGATTAGAAAGCGCGATATGTCAAAAGGCTAGTCCCAGAGCCATGCCTGTTCTAAGAATCGTCTTCGTCGTCGTTGTCGTTATCGTCCTCCGCCCACTGGTAGGAGGCTAGGATGTCGGCTTCTACAAAGAAGATCCATATTCAAACCCCCTGGGCGTGCGGGATTTTTTCATTAAATAAAAATTTTTATTTAAGAGGGAGTTGCTGTGACATCTCGTCCTTGGAAGGAAAAAAAGGTTCCCTCTCAGTTATGCATTCTCCGAAAGGAATAGTTGCTGAGTGAGTTCCTCCTTAAAGTAGGACATTCAGAATTGTCAAAAAAAAAAAAAAAAAAAACACCACCTGTTCTTATTTTTAAAAATTCTGCTTGCCCTGAAGATGAGTGCGACTAGTGCTCGGAACGTCGGCCACAGAATATAACATTTTTTATTTTTACTTGGCAGCTGCGTCCCGGGAAGGCTCCCGTCCTCTCCTAATTTAATTATAAATTTAAATTGGCCTTACTCGAGAACTTTGACTACTTAAAATCATAATTCTATTTGTTTTTTTTTACTTTCTCTTACCTATGTATATATGTAATATATATATAGAGAGAAAGTATTGGATTCATGTCAAAAATTCGATGTCGAGATTTTGATGGAACTTCACGTTTTGAGATCCCCTGAATCCAAAAAAGTGGTTTTCGCGACATGGTCTGTCTGTGTGTGGGTGTGTGGGTGTGTGGGTGTGTGTGTGTTCAGTTTTAAGCATGAAGGAATTGAGCTAGGAGGCTGAAATTTTATATTTAAGTTAAACATCTCCCGGGACCGGAAAAATAAGCTTTTAATCAAAATCGGCCAAAGAGTACTAGTACTTTACTGATGTACTTTTTCAGTTTTTTTCGATTTTCTCAAAATTTTCTCCAACGATTTTTTTTTAAATTCAAAAATCAATTATTTTTTAGATGCTCTTTAAAATGTATATTCTCATTTTGCAATTGAAATCTTCTGAAGACCACTTTACTCTTGTATTTCATAGGGAAGATAGGAGAAATGGTTGCCATGGTAACAAAATATAAATATTTTCACACACTTATAAATTTTACATCTGAATTCATATGTTCCGTACTGTCGGGAACTAAATATATGTCGACACAAAAATCTGGTGTGACAAGCACAGAACACAACTTTCGATTACCGAAGGTAAGAGAAAGTTGTGTGCTGTGCGCCAGTCACACCAGATTTTTTTTTTGTTTTTTTAGTTCAAAGGGGGGAGTCCTCAGAACTACAGTAGGACCTCTAGGTCTGATTAGTGAATGACTCAGGGGTTATTTGTCTCTGAGAGATTGGTTGTGTTTGTGTTATCTCTGGGGACTTAACATGCCTACTCCCTATGTCGAGGTGTTACTGCTTTTGAGTTTTTGAGTAGTGTAGTTGCTAATTCACAAATAGAAGTATCCCAGCGACATCTTGATTTCAGGGAATAGGCAGATTGAGACCCCGAAGTCAAACGAAAATAAACACAAACACTATTACACACATAACCAACGCCTTCCTAGATCTCAAAGACATTTCTGACAGCAAAAACAATAATATAATAAAATTAGTAGCAAGAAAATTCTTTATGCATCTCATTTCTTCTATAGGAGTTGTTTATTTATTTATTTTTTACAGAAAATGGCCATTCCACAGGATATAAGAGGTTACAGGAATTATAAGAGGTAGAGGCAATTTTGAAAAGTTGAAGACTTGCAAGAGATAGTGAGCAAGTTCAGATGAAGATGAGATGGAAATTATTATTATTTGAAATTCCTATCGGGATCCCCGTTTATTTTCCCGAGGTGCTTTCGTGCATGAAGACACACACCTCAAACCCAACCGGCCTCTGGCCGTAGCCATCTACCGGCACCTCGTGAAGTTACATCATTTCGTATATCTAACTCCTCCCCCTGCTTTCGACTCTAGCTAGTGAACTAATCCTTATTTCTGGTTCCAACCGGCCCCTTATATCCATGGAGGATGTCCTAGTTTGAGGAGGGACTCCCTCAGCACCGGCGTGTAGCCTACTCCTTTCGAAGAATGCATCACTGAGAGGGAACCTTCTTTAAGTCCCTTCCACAGGACGGGATGTCACAGCAACCCCCCTCTCCCCGTAAGTTGCCTGGGGGCTATTGTGGTGAGATGGAAATAAAATGAAACGTGTGAGAAAATATTGCATTAAAACGAGGAGTTAAACGGGTATATTATTAACTCGAACAAAAGTATTCTCAGCTTCCACTGGACCAAATCTTTTGAAATTCAACCATAAAACGTTTTTGTATTCCGCCCTTAAAATATTTTATAACAATCGAATAGGAGAATAGGATTTATTAACAAAAAACGAAAAAAAATTTGGGCATAAGGTGGTCAAATAAAACAGTTACGTCATACGTTACATACCTGAACACTTTGCCATTTAAAAAAAAAAAAAAAATTATTTGAATATTATCTATAATTGTTACCACCTGTATCTTGTTATTTTAAAACAAAAATATCAATTGTGAATATATCATCGAATTTTATTTAATATTATTTATCACGCTAATATAATATATAATGGTGTATAGCAGCTATATATGTTCATTGAACAAGAGTGATAATGAATAATTGATAATAATTGAAAATGTTCTTATGTGACATTTGGTTGACGCCCTATTTGCTGATGCACCATAATTCAATTGATTATTAATTGAGCTTGTTTGTCACGATTGATATTTGAAATGGCGAGAGTGAGACAAGGGCAAATCATAAGTCAAAGAGGGCAGAGTCATTTGAAATACGAGTATAACACTGAACGAATATCTAGCCAATTACAGATGTTTTCTACAGTAGAATCGACTCAATGATAAACCTAAAAGACCTTTTCGTTATACATGTGCATCATTTTACAGAAAATAATATTTATTTATTTATTTATTTATTGATTCCACCTTGTCCTTTTTTGGACATCGGTCTACATTTTTGACATGTTGTTTACAAAAAATTAAAAAAAAAAAAAAAAAAAAAAACTTTAAAACATTATTTAAGAATTATCTTCTTCTCTTCTTTCTTCCTCTATGAGGCGTTCCCAAATTCTCCATACAGCTAAGATTTTCTTTTCTGGGCCCTTCTTCAGTGCTCTAACCGTATCTTCCTTCCGCGACTCCAATTCTTCCTTCAGGTTCCCGGGTAGACTTCCAATTAACACTGGGCATTTCAGAATATGTTCTGGATACTCTTCTTCCTTCTTACACAGTCTGCATCTTCTTTCCTTTCTCCAGATCTTTCCTCCTAAATATGTGTTGCCACAACGTATTCTTGCCCAGGCTTCCCTATCTCTTTTACTCAGTGATTTATCTCGGATGTAGGCCTCTTCTCCTGGAATCTTCTTAATTATTTTATACAGATTGTTATATCTTGAGGCGTCCGTTCTTTTCCAACACTCCTGCCATTCTTGCTCTATCTTCTTTTCTACTGCGAGAACAGCCTCTCTTCTTATATCTTCCACTGAGTTTTGGTACAGAGCCTCGATCAGACCTGGACTTCCCAGATTCTCCAGAACCTCCTTCATTTCCTTTGCCCATCTACCCGGATTATTATTTTTTATGCCTCTTATGCTTTCCCTCAAACATATCTTTGGCCATCGCTCGTTGTCCATCTCCATTATTCTTATTACATACTTCATTTTTCTTTGAAAGGTTCTGGAGTCTACGCTTAGCCTTCCAGTTTCCAACTTCCATATGTATTCTGGTGTGTCCCTCTTCAACCCTAACGCTGCCTTAACACTCTTTGCGTGTACTCTTTCCCATTCTTTCGGGCATTTCCATCCACACATTTCTTGTCCGAATGTTAGAGAAGATTCTACTATTCTTGTGTAGAGGTCGTACATCTTCCCAACACTGTTTAATTCGCTTCTTCTCCAAATTCCCCAGAGCTGATTAAGTGCCATTTGCGCACTTGCTTCTCTTTCCTTTATGTGTTGGCTAGGGTTTCCTGAGGGTGCATCCAGTGGCCCAGGTACTTAAACTTTTTGACCCTCTCTATTTCACTGCCTCTCCATAGCCATTTTTCTTCCGTTTTTCTTCTCCCTCCCCCTTTCTTACATACCATAATTTTTGTTTTTTCCACATTCACCTCTAGCTTGTTCTTGGAAGTGTACTTTTCCAGTATTGCGATCATTTGTTGTAATTCATTCGCCTCTTCCGCTATTAACACCACATCATCAGCGAATAATAAGCACTGGATCTTCTGCCGCCCAATCATTACACCTCCTACCCCTCCCTTTTTAAGGGCCATTTCCAGGTCATCAATGAATAAATTAAACAACACTGGGCTCAAAGGGCATCCCTGTCTCACTCCTTTATTTGTGTAGAATTGTGCCGAGATTTCTTCACCTATTTTTATTCTACTCCTTGTTTCCTCATATATATCTTCTATTGCCTCTAGTATTCTTCCTCTCACACCTATTTTACAGAAAATAATATAAATATGCATTTAATTTAATTTTTTTTTTTTTTGAAGGATCCCCGTTTATTTACCCGAGGTGCTTTGGTGCACGAAGACAACACATACCACAAACCCTACCGGCCTAACGAAATTATTAACAAAAACGCCTCCAAAGAAAAAATACAAGTACACTCATTGGTCGAAAAAAATGGACTCCAATTGAATTAAAAAGCGAACTCTGTCCACGAGAAGCTACTGTATTCTCTCTGAGCCTCGGGTCACGGGCCCTAACTTTATTATATATTAATAAAAAAAAAATATTTTTAGAATTTCATATCTTTCTTTATACTTGTAAAAGAACAAGAAGTCCATTTTTTTTACCAGTGAGTGTACTTGTGTTTTTTCTTTGCTGACGTTTTTGTTCATAATTTCGTTAATAATTAACAGATTTTTACGAATGAATTATTTTTAGAAAGCCAAAGAACTATAGAATATCGTAAATATATGTTTTTTTCATTCAGGGATACCTAAAATTGTATTAGGGGTGACCAAAGCAAAAAAAAATGAAAAAATTCGATTTTTCTAAACTTTAAGCCTTTTGAGGCACGTCTAAATGACCTCCAATTGAAATGAAACTTGAAATTTATATGTATTATAACTATCTGCATATTTTTACGGGGTGTCGCCTTAAAAAAATTTAGGTAATATAAAATTAGAGCCGCTTTAGAGCACATTTTCTATTGAAATTTTATTTTCTCTATAGCTCTAAAATCTGACGTGATGGGCCAAAACTGATGGCATTTTTGGAATCAGCGCTACCCCAAATACCAAGAAATAGCTTCAAATTCTCAGTCAACAAAAAAAAAGTGTTTTTTTGTTGTTCTGTGTAGGTCCTGAGGAAGGACGCGACTAGTGTCCGAAACGTCACGATCAAATAAAGAAAAAATTGATCTTATTTTTATCTGATTTTATTTTTCCTGGCTGCCAATCGCTAAAAAGTTTTGTTCCGTGCGTTAAGCCACACCACCAGATTTTTACATAATCTTCATAATTTTATTCATAAGTCAGAAGAAAATCAAAAAAAAATTTTCTTCTCTCTCTCTCTCTCTCTATCTCTTTCTAAAATGAAATTGAGTTAAATTAATTTCAAATTTTATGCAAATATCTTTTGAGTGTGTAATTACAGTATACAAGGGTGAAAATGAAGAGTAAATGGAAACATTAAAATGAGATGCAAACTTTGTGGCAGAAAGGGGGGGGGGTGGGGGGGGATGAGGAGGTTGCAGAGATTAAGAGAAAGAGAGAGAGAGAGAGGAATATTATAGACAAGCGGATCAACGATTGAGGAAAAGGAGAGGCCAAGGAGGGGACAACGATGACAACAACGACGACGACGTAGACTAGGACAAGACGACTTCATCCATCCCCGTCGTCTATGTTTAATTCATAGGCAAATCTCCATTTCGTGCAATTTCAAAGCCACCTCCCCCTACCTTAATATCAACTCTAATGTATACATGGGCCCCGGGTATACAAGTTGATTCATTACCGGGCCGGTAAATCTGCCAAGCTGCGCGCATGGTGGCTCAGGCCATGCATCTAAATTATTCATTTATTTAGCGATAACTAATGCTCGTATTAGCGAGCTGGTCATACTTTATTCTACTAACACCCTTCAATGACCTGATTATGATTTAGAGGTATATAATAATTTTTCCATGTCTAATAATTCAAAATATAAAATCAATATACAAAAGCATATGAAAAAGATATAAAGGGTGTGTGTGTTTACAATTTAAAGCATGAAGAAATTGAGCTAAGAGGTTGAAATTTTATATTCAAGTTAGGCACCCCCCTAGGACGTGGCACGAAGATTTTGAACTAAATCGGCTAAAAAGTACTAGTACTTTACTGATGTACTTTTTCAGTTTTTTCAAAATTCGCTCCAACAATTTTGATTAAAATTCATAAATCAATTATTTTTTAGATACTCTTTAAAATGTATATTCTCATTTCCCTTGAAAGTTGAAGCACACTTTACTCTTGTACTTCATAAAAAAGATAGTGGTAATAAAATGTTTTTCAATTGAAGAATACGTTTCTTTGATTTTCGTTTCGTTTTTCAATGTTTGTAAATTTTACATCTTGAATTCTATATATATATATGTATACTGTAAATATTGGGAGGCTCTTAATTAATCGGATAAGCTGTGGATTACCAATCTAGAGTTGCTATACAACTCGAGTTCAAATCACACTTCCCATGAAAAATTTTTAAACATTGCAAATGTCTCCGTCACTCTGTAATTGGAGTTAATCTTCGTTGAGAGATGTGAAAATTAAAAATATATATATATATGTCAGGGGCGTATATAAGGAGGGGGCCGTGGGCCCCCCCCCCCCGAAATTTCCTAAATGCATATACCATAAGAGAAAAGATATTGGACAATATGGCGGCTACCTACCATAAGGTTCCAATGCCAGGTAGCCGCCATATTGTCCAATATCTTTTCTCTTGATGGTACATATATAGGAATATAGAGTCAATAATGGGTCTCGCCCAGATGGGTTAGGTCCAGATGAAGGTTGTGATTGACGACTGAAACGTCCCCGAATAAAAATTAAATAAAAGATTTCATGTGAATCCTGATTAAATTTCCACAGTTATAAAATATTAAGTTCCTGGGATTATATTTTAAAAATTTTCTTTTTTTATTTAAAAAGTCTACCTTTCTCATTTCCTGTTAGTTATTTTGAAATTTGTGAAAATTAATAATTAAAAAAAAATTAAGAGGGGGGGGGAAGCAAAAAAAAAAGTAGAGTGTTTCATATGAGAGTTTTTAATTTAATAATGATATTTATTATTTCAAAAGAGAGAACATATTAATATTTCCACATTTCCATCCCCCCCCCCCTTCTTTGATCTCTTTACATTGCTATCGGATATATAATAATAAAATATTTTTGAATTGCTAAAATGTATGATGCTATTGATTTATTATTCTTTTTTTCTCCCCCCCCCCCTCCTGCCCTTCATATAAAAGAGTGAGTGATAAATGTTATATATTTATTTTTTGTTCTCGTTATATGTATGTTATGTATGATTAGATTTCAAACAAACATCAAAAATATTAAATATGATTTTATTTTTATTTATTTATTTATTTTTTTTTTTTAAACAATTTATAAATTGTAGGCTACAATAACGTTCTGCTTATTATGTTAATGTAAAAAAATCTGGTGTGACTGGACAACTTTCTCTTAACTCATTGCAAAAAGTATGCCCGAAAAATCAAGTAATTCAAAAATTTGTCAAGAGATGTCAGAATGGTACCTAATAGGCCTAATATTTAATGCATTTGGTTGATTTTCATTTATCTTTTAACAATAAATACTTTATAAATGTTATTATATATTATGTATCTTTTATAAAAGCATAAAAATATATAAATATAGGCCAAAAGGGGATCAGCTTTTAGACTAGCCTGCCATCTATTGCAAGAATGCTGAACTAATTTGACAGTTGGTTTTTAAATAAATCATATTTTAAAAAATTTTTTAATTAATATGTGATTAATAATAACAATAAATTCATTTTTAAATTTAAACAAAAAAATTAAAGATTATTGGGACAGATTGTTTTTTTGTATTTGCTTGATAACAAAGAAATTAATTACGATAATAAGTCATTAAAAAAATTATAGCTCGATGTCCCAATAATGTCTTATGAATTTAATTCATTTAAAAAAATCTGGTGTGACTGGCGCACAGCACACAACTTTCTCTTACCTTCGGTAATCGAAAGTTGTGCACTGTGCTTGTCACACCAGATTTTTTGTGTCGACATGTATTTAGTTTCCTACAGTAGGGTACAATTGAATTCAAGATGTAAAATTTATAAGTATGGGAAAATATTTATATTTTGATACCATGGCAACCATTTCTCCTATCTTTTCTATGGAGTACAAGAGTAAAGTGGTCTTCAGAAGATTTCAATCACAAAATGAGAATATACATTTTATAGAGAATCTAAAAAATAATTGATTTTTGAATTTTAAAAAAAATCGTTGGAGCAAATTTTGAGAAAATCGAAAAAAACTGAAAAAGTGAATCAGTAAAGTACTAGTACTTTTTGGTCGATTTTGTTCAAAAGCTTCGTGTCACGTCCCATGGGGGGTGCCTAACTTAAATATAAAATTTCAACCTCCTAGCTCTTTTCGTTCTTGAGATATTTTGTTCACAGACACACACACAGACACACAGACAGACACACAGACAGACAGACAGACCATGTCGCGAAAACCACTTTTTTGGATTCAGGGGACCTCAAAACGTGAAGATCCATCAAAATCTCGACATCGAATTTTTGACATGAATCCAATACTTTCTCTCTATATATATATTACATATATACATAGGTAAGAGAAAGTAAAAAAACCGCATTGAAAAATTCCTTATAATAGTCTAGTTTTTTTTTAAGTACGTTTAGACGTCACTCCTGAACCCCCTTAAATAAATAAACTATTGAAACAAAAAATCTTGTGTCATATACTACATTTAATTCTCTGAATAAATCATGTTTCAACTAGAGCCAATGGTTACCAGTTTAAAATTAATACACCTGAAGATCGAATTATGCAAGATCAACGTAAAAAATAATAATAAAAAAAAAAAAAAACTTATTACAAGCAATCTCCATTTTTTCCAGACTTCCACACATTCTATCCCTTGTAAAATCTGATAATCTATTTAAATATAATTTAGAGAAAGATGAGGTGCAAGTCAAATATACCGTAGATGGTATCAAGTAGTTTTCCTTTAATAAATTTGAAGAGAGCAAGAGAGGGGATGCGTGACTTTCTTTCATCTTGTTTAAGGCTCAGATTCCAAAAAGAAAATTTAATTAAAACAACAACAACAACAACAACTTTTCTAATATGCCTTGAGAAATAAAAGCAAAAATATAAAACAACAAATCTTTATCAACTTGTCAGACGTACTGTACGTAAAAAAAAAAAAATTATAATAATAAAATAATTTAATTTTTTTTTTTTTTTTTTTTCATTTCTTTGGTATAAAGGCGTCTACACATGTAACTACAAACTTGACAAGCATGCACGTGTAATCTTTTTGTACAAGCAAACTGTACGATTGCGCAAGCATTTTAATTGTGCAAGCCGCTCGATTGAATTTTAAATAAGCTCTCCACCATTTTATAGACGTCTTGACATTTGATATTTATTTAATTAATTCATTTAAAATTTCAATTTAAATATTAATATTTATTGTATCTCTGTGGGGGCTCGCTGGTGTAGTGAGCTAGGGTGTCGGCTTCTACAAAGAAGATCCCTGTTCAAATCCCTGGCGTGCGGGATTTTTCATTAAATAAATAAAATTATTTATTTAATGTAAACAAATCCTCAAGCAGGCACTGGATTGGAATATTGGATCTCACCACAATAGCCCCCAGGCAACTCTACGAGGAGAAGGAGTTGCTGTGACATCCCGTCCTGTGGAAGGGTGGTAAAGAAGGTTCCTCTCAGGGATGCATTCTTCGAAAGGAGCAGGCTACACGCCGGTGCTGAGGGAGTCCCTTCTCAACTAGCACTTTCTCCCTAGCATACAAGAGGTTGCATAAAAGGAGCTGGTTGGAACCAGAAATAAGGATTAGTTCACTAGCTAGAGACGAAAGTAGGAGAGGAGGAGTTAGAGATAGGAAATGATGTAACTTCACGGGGTGCCGGTAGATGGCTACGGCCAGATTTTTTTACATTTTTAGGTTAAATTTCATCATAAGCTGATTCTTGCTTGTTCAGTGTCGGAATTTGTGCATGCTGTACAAAAAAAATATTGGCCATGCATGCTTGTCAACTTTGGAGTTACGTTTGTAGCCGCCTTAAGAGAAAATTTGGTTGAAATTAAATATTAATCTTGAAAAGGTGGCAAACGAAAAATCGGATGAAAAAAGGAGGGTTGTTATCTCTGCTCCAATGGCTTTTAAGATTATCGATATTGACATTGTCACTTGCTCAAGGAGAAGGACGAGGAGGAAGTATATTCTTCTATATATATATAATTACGGAGTGTCCGTCTGTCTGTCTGACACAATCTGTTTCACCAACTGATGAATTTACGAAATGAAATTTTCCACACTTAATGAAGAAACAAGTAGAAACTCACTTGCCAAGGGGCTGCGCCCCTGGACCTCTTTGCTCGCCTTTGGAAAGCAAATGCATCAAATTTATTCTTGCTCACTGGAAATTTTACAATCGTTTGCCTTCGGCAATTGCAAAATTTTAAAGTTTTAAATTTATTGATATAAAAAACAAAACTTTCTCTCTCTATATATTACATATATAGGGTAAGAGAAAGTAATAAATTTACAAAATTGCACATTGCCCTCGGCCTTGGTGTAGGGGTCAGCGTGCTAACCTCGTAAACCAAAAGTCGCGGGTTCGGACCCCAGGCAGTCCGATGATTTTATTTAAGCAATTTGGATACCAATGGCTTAAATAAGAATGTCTGGATCCCCAATATGTATATTAATCAATAAGGATATCGTAAAAGTGTGTGTTTTTTATGTAAAAAAAAAAAAAAAAAATCCTAACCTAATTAAAATAAATTTATTATAACTAGCCGCGCCGCCCGCCTTCGGCGGGCTTCGCGTCTAGCGCGGGGGCTACGCCCCCTGGACCACCTGCCAGCTGGCTCGGGCCGCCTGCGGCGGACCCTCGCCTTTCTTGATGAGAAACTGGGTGGCGTCTAGACGGCGGGGGCTACGCCCCCTGGACCCCCACTCCACTGGCTCGGCCGCCTGCGGCGGACCCTCGCCTTTCTTAATTATGAGAAACTGAGTGGCGTCTAGACAGGGGGCTACGCCCCCTGGACCCCCCTAGCTGGCTCGGCTCCGCCTGCGGCGGACCCTCGCCTTTTTATTCATTATAAAAAGAAAATTATTAGTATTAAGTATTCCAGTCCAGTGCCTGCTTGAGGATTTGTTTACCTTCATAGAATACACAACTGCAAAGAATACTTAAATATTTCTCTATACATTTCCTATGGGAGAAATCGTAACTTTAAGAATTAATAACTCGAAAAGTTATAGGAATTTCGGAACCCGAGTATTTTTCCGGGACTCCTCTATAACGTCCTCTATATGACTGCAAAACTTCGTTTCAAAATTCCAACGGGAAGTTGGTCAAACAGAGCGTGACAGACGGACAGACGGACAGACAGACAGACAGACAGACAGACGGACAGACGGACACACCGCTATTATATATATAGATAATAAAATTTCTCAAATGAAAAATAATAAAATTTGTTACATAATTAAACACTTGTTTCCCTATGAGCAGAACTAACGCCATCTCTTGTCGCCTAGAGTAACCAGCTTCTCATTCGGCGTTCAACGGTTTTTCGAGACCTACACCTTAAACTCACTCAGAAGACCTTTCGGTCCAGGATTCGGAAATAACACACTTGATCCGAGGATGGTCCTTGACCGCAGAGTAAGATTAAAACGTAAAAAGAAAAAAAAAGAAAAAGAAAAAACACTTTAATTCAAAAATATCTCCTTCCATTCAATTTGATTAATTGAATTTTTATCTTTTATATAAAATAACAATTCTCTTTCTTTTATCGATAGAGTTGTTAAGATCAACTTGAACTAAGTTCATTTCGATGTCAATATCCTTCCACTTTCTGAAATACGCTACATGAAAGATCGTAAGAGTCAGCAACCTCTCTAGGGAAAATGTCGTCATAAAAGTATGCATGTGTGTGTGTGTGTGTGGCCAAATGTCGACCCGAAGAAGATACGACAACTACGACAGACGAAATGTGTTTCGAATAGACAAGAGAGAGAGAAGACAGGAGGAGGGAGGTACTAACACACACAAGAGACGCACATGTTGAATAATTCACCTGGCGGGTTGCTTTTACGTTAGGGCAACCAGGCCAGCTAGTGTCTTCCTTCCTTCCCGCTCGGTCACCCTTTACCCTTGCAATTGTGAGGAAATGGACTCGGAGATTAGATCAATTATGTGGCTGGGGGGTGTGCTTTCTATTTATAAATTACTCCACTTATTTGTATGTTTTATAATTGAAGGAGATGTTCAAACCCTGGGCGTGTGGGATTTTTCATTAAATAAAAATATTTATTTAATGCAAACAAATCCTCAAGCAAGCCCTGGATTGGAATATAGGATCTCACCACAATAGCCCCCAGGCAACTCTACGAGGAGAGGAGAGTTGCTGTGACATCCCGTTCTGTGGAAGGGACGTTCATTCTTCGAAAGGAGTCTGTGATGAGGGAGTTCCTCCTCAAACTAGGACATTCTTTCTAACATAGAAGTAGGTTAAAAGAAATCGGATGGAAACAGAAATAAGGATTATTTCATTAACTAGAAATGAACGCAAGAGGAGGAGATAGAGATAGGAAATAATGTAACTTCACGGAGTGCCGGTAGATGGCTACGGCCAGAGGCCGGTTGGGTTTGAGGTGTGTGTCTTCGTGCACGAAAGCACCAACGGGGATCCCGATAGGAATTTAATAATAATTGAAGGAGAAAAAATAAATCCTTTTGAATCAGTGCCCTGATGATGGGCTGATTTTTAATCCTCGAAACGTTAACGTCATTCGGACGAAAAATGACTTTAAATCTAGGATCTCTAATTCAAATACTTTTTTAATAGCTTTAAATGTAAATTATTTCTCTATAATATTTGGAACTCCTGGTATCAACTAAAAAATTACTCTCTAATCAACCTGTTGGCCCTTGTATATTAGGTAATATACTGTATTAATGGGAATTGTAAAAAAAAAAAAACTTAACAGTCTAGATCGCTAAAAAATAATTTTTCTTTCCTAAAGGGGAAAGGAAAAAATTATATCTATTGCAACTGTTGCTCTTGTCTTAGGAAGTAGGCAGATTGAGGCCCCGTAGTCAACCCAAACAAAACACACACCCGATTACACACACTCCCCAGTTCTCAGAGATAAACCTAAACCTCTGAGACATCCACCAATATCTCGACTTGGGGAGTTGGCAGATTGAGGCCCCGTAGTCAACCCAAACAGAACACAAACACAATTACACACAACAAACCCTCCTCCAGCTCTCAGAGACCAATTCACGCCTCTGAGCTATCCACCAAATTGACCTGGGGACCAGCAAGACTGCGACCCCGTAAACAACCCCCCTACACCATTACCTCCTAACTTCCTTCTCTTGAAAATGGCTCCAAAAGGAGAGCCGAAACGTTGAGTAAATCTCAACATCCCAAGCGACTTAACCCTAGAAAACTAATCTTCGCATACATTCGGTGGCAGAAACCTTCCAGAACATAGATCTTTACACTCAAATAAATTTATTTAACTATTTTTTTTTATTTTAAGAAATTTCTATCGGAATCCCTGTTTATTTACCCCGAGGTGCTTAAAACGTGCACGAAAACAGACACACCTCAAACCCAAACGCCCTCTTGCCATAGCCGTCACACCGAACTGAACTTACATTATTTCCTATCTCCAACTCCTCCTCCTGCTTTCATTTCTAGTTTATTTCTCGTTACACACAGCTCCTTTTTGTCCAACCTAAGGATTTGTGGAGGGACTCCCTCAGCACTCCTTTTGAAGAATGCATCACTAAGAGGAAACATTATTTACGTCCAGAACGGGATGTCACAGCAACTCCCTCTCCTCGTAGACCAATATTCCAATCCAGTGCCTGCTTGAAGATTTTTTTCACTGACCCTCATAGGAATATATATAGATAGCTATTTATAAAATACATAAAATATTATTATTGTATTTTAAGAAAATTTCTCAATGAGCCTTATAAAATTTTGAGCACATGATTATGAGGGTCCGCTACAAGCAGGGCAAACCACGCCGTTTTTTTTTTTTATAATGCACATTTTTCTATCCTCTTTAAATTAATCTCGTTATAAACAAAAATGATGTTATTATTATTATTTTTTATTTCATAAATTTATAATTAGTTCTGTTAGTGAGTTCTCTTTCTCTCGTTTATTATCACTACTGGAAACCACTGCCATTAGCACCCAGCACTTTGATTATCCTCTCTCTCTGTATATATATATATATATATATCTTTTTCCTCTTCAAAAGGGCATTTGCTGTCTGCCTTTTATTCAATACTCAATTATTCTCTTTATAACTTAAAACTCCATTCGTCTATAAACTTGCAATTCAACCCCAAAGTATTCCAATTCAACATTAAAATCATTTCACCCCGTTTTTTTTTTTCAATTATTTATATAGAATAAACCTCTTCTTTTTTTATTTTATTTTACTCAAATGAAAATAAGAAGAAGAGGAGCTTACATCTTTGAATAAACACTTTTATTCTGATTAAAACTTCATTCATTTTCTCTTCTCTTCTTTTTTTTCTATTATACATCGTTGAGACGTTAATGACTGACTGGAGTCATTAATATATAAATTATTCAAACCTAAATGGAGGGGGTTTTATAAAGAATTATTATTATTTTTTTTTTTTTTTAAACAAAATATTTTGATAATAGATTTGAAAAGAAAAAAAAATCACAATGGGCTTATGGAATAATGTTTAATTCTATATAGAATTCGGAAATTATTTTTGTTTTCTTGCTCTCTTATTTATAAGTAAGATTTAAAACACTCGAGTCGCCATAAAGGCTAAAGTTGTTGAGGAAGCCAAAAGACGAGGGTTCGGATCCCAGGAGTTCAATGAATTTATTTAAATCATTTGGATACCAAATGGTATAAATAAATGTGCCTGGACCACCTAATACAGTGGTTTCCATATTTTATATTGCCACGCCTCTCTTAAAAATATTTAATAGTATGACGCCTCCCCTCCCCCTCCATATTTTTAAAATAATACAAACAAAAATTTGTATCGCTAAAAAATGTAACACAAAGGTAAACAAAAGAAGAATAATAATTAAACAATTACACAACAAAGATTAATTAATTAAATAAAAATATTTAATGTAAACAAATCCTCAAGCAAGCACTGGATTGGAATATTGGATCTCACCACAATAGCCCCCAGGCAACTCTACGAGGAAAGGGAGTTGCTGTGACATCCCGTCCTGTGGAAGAGATGTAATGAAGGTTCCCTTTAAATGATGAATTCTTCGAAAGGAGTCGGTGCTGAGGGAGTTCCTCCCCAAAATAGGATATTCTCCCTAGCATAGAAGAGGTTGGATAAAAGGAACCGAGTGGAATCAGATATAAGGCTTAGCTCCTTAGATAGAAACAAACGCAGGTGGAGGAGTAAGAGATGGGAAGTAATGTAACTTGCCGGCAGATGGCTATGGCCAGAGGCCGGTTGGTTTTGAGGTGTGTGTCTGCGTGCAAGGCAGCACCACGGGTAAATAACGGGGGATCCCGATAGAAATTTCAAAAATACATTGAGAATCCGCCGCAACCCGACGAAGCGGTTAGTTATTATATATAGACTCTATATGTCAAATAAAGCATAAACGGAGACAGGTTCACGAAACTAAAGCGTCATAAATTTTAATTAAATTAATTAATTTAAATACATTGTAACTAGTGACCGTTGACCTCTGAAGTTTAAGCTTCATTATAGATCCGTTCATGAATATGAATAGACAACTATTATCCTATTTTCACCCCTCCCCCTAACCCCCAAAGCTAAAATATTAAATAGAGTTTGACGACGTTGAAGAGGAACATTCACAATGAATATGAAGATATTGTAGGCATATATAAAAGTAAAAAAATATGGTGTGACTGGTCACACAGCACACAACTTTCTCGAAAGTTGTGTTCTGTGCTTGTTACACCAGATTTATTTGTGTCGAGATAGATTCAGTTTCCGCCGATATATTAGAATTCAAGATGTAAAATTTATAAACATAGGTAAATATTTATATTTTGTTACCATGGCAACAATTTCTTTTATCTTTCCTATGAAGTACAAGAGTAAAGTGTGCTTCAAAAAAATTCAAGGGCAAAATGAGAATATACATTTTAAAGAGCATCTAAAAAATATTTTTAACAAGACATGTGAGTGTTTTTTTATTGATGAGGCCAAACATCCCATGGCCCCCAGGAATCGAACCCAGGATCTCCGCCTTTCCGGGGCATAGGCGTGCTATCCATTGCACCAGGCCACCGGACCCTCGACCTGCACCAATAAAACTCACTTCCCCTTATATGCAGTTAGTCGCGCAAGTTACTAACTCGTAACGAATAGGTGAAAAACTTTAAAGAAAAATTTTCCACTTATATTTATCTAAAAAATAATTGATTTTTGAATTTTAGACAAAATCGTTGGAGCAAATTTTGAGAAAAAGTAGTATAAAGTACTAGTAATTTTTGGTCGATTTTGTTCAAAAGCTTCAGGTTACGTCCCAGGGGGTATCTAACAATAATATAAAATTTAAATCTTATAGCTCTTTTCGTTCTTGAGATATTTTGTTCAGACACCCACACACAGACAGGCACACTTCTCAGGTAGGTTTTCTGTTTTTGAAATAATTCACAGTGTAGCGGGCTAAGGTGTCGGCTTCGACAACGAAGTTCCCTGTTCAAATCCTGGGCGTGTGGTATTTTTTATTAAATAAATATATTTATTTAATGTAAACAAATCCTCAAGCAGGCACGGGATTGGAATATTGGATCTGACCACAATAGCCACCAGGCAACTCTACGAGGAGAGGGAGTTGCTGTGACATCCCGCACTTGTGGTCCCGACTGTACTGGTCTTTTACTCACCCCCACCCCTCAAATAATACGAGACCTCAAAAACAGCGATTTTTTTTTGTTATTTATCAAAAAAATAAATGATAAAATAAAGCTTCTTGAATTTGATGTTTTCTATAAAAAAAAAAAAATAAATAAAAGAATACCATCCCCACCATTTCTACATCTGACCAGTCAAAAACAATGAATGGCGAAAAAATATAATAAGTTTATTCTTGTTCCCCCGCACCAAATGAATGAATGAATAAAATAAAAAAAAAAAAGAGTTTTGTATAAATAAAACTTTGCGAAGAGAAAGAAAGAACTTAAATACGTCTAAAAAAAAAAAAAAAGAGTGAGGAATTCCTAATGATTTTTCATTGTCAAGAGAGAAGGAAAGCTGATTAGTAACCATTGTTTCAAAATTCATTGCAGGTTCTCCTTCTCTCTCTCTCTCTCTCTCGCTTGTGTCGATGTTTTAAGCTCGAATGAATTTTCTTATGGTTCAGAGCAACTTTTTTTTCCTCCACCAAGTGAAGAAGAAGAGGGAGGAGGAGGGGGAGGTTTTTTTAACCACGCACCCCCCTCTCCCCTTCCCCTTTCTCGTACAATACGAATAGATTGGAGGAGGCTTTAAAAGAATGCGCGAATCTTCTTCCTTCCCACTCATTTTCATAAGATGGGAAGCATCATAAATATTCAAACATACAGAGCCCCCCCCCCCCACCCCCTTAGAGGAAAGAAAAACACGATTGGTTCAAAACTTACTTTTCTAATCACTAATGGATTATTCTTATTTTATAATAAGAAGGATTTAGAGAGTAGTGATTCAGATTTTTTTTAGGGTGACAAGAAATTTGCATAGAATATTAAAGCTTCTTACCTAAATTGAAAAATCCTAGGGATGAAAAAAAAGAGTTGCCAAGAAGATTATTAGTAGAAAAGTTGTTAATTTCTATAAATTCTAAAAAACACCTGCGATTGTTGTGATACGATAAAATAAAATTTTTGAATTTATAATTGTTCTAATTATACCTGTTGGTTATAATTGAAATATGATTTAATTAGGACATTACGGAGCAGTCAAGCAATGCCAAGCAGAGCAGATCCTCGGATAGGTGTGTACATCAATGTACATCAATGATCCCCAAAACAACTAAGGGCCGGTTGCTTCATCCTGGGTGAGTTTGTTGGAGCCCCGGGCTAAATGGCATTTTTTTGTAATGCAGAAACCCTCTTCCGGGGAACAAATCATGTTCTGTTTGTGAAGTTTGCAACTCCATTAAGGCATCTTATAAAAATTATGAGGTTAACTCAGGGCTAAATATGGCGACGGGATCTGATTCAAGCGGGCCCAAGCCTATAACATATTTTATAAAATATACAACATTTTATCATTTTATTGATAAAATAAGTAGAATATAAGGTAAAATAACAAATATATGTACTTCTAGAATACTTCTTTTAGCAATAAAATGATGAAATATCGTATATTTTACTATAAAAATAAAACTGAAGTGGGTTTCTGCACTATAAAAAAAGTCGGGGCTAACAAGCTCACCCAGGATGAAGCAACCGGCCCTAAGAGATCATTCATGTAGAGTGACCTACTAATGATTGACGATTGTAACAGAGGAAACGCCTCATTTTCAATTGTTTCTAATTCATTTAAATTCCCTAACATCCTAGGTACTAGCCCAATATATAAGAATATTATGCAAAAAAACAATATAAAAACTTTAGACGTAAAAATATTTATTAAATTTGATCTTAATAAATAAATAATGAACTTTCTTTAAAAATGGATTTTTATTTGAAATTCCTATTGGGATCTCCGTTTATATACACTAAGGCTTCCGTGCACGAAGAAACACAACTCAAACCAAACCAGCCTCTGGCCTTTGCCATATCCGTGAAGTTGCATTATTTCCCATCTCTAACCTCCTCCTGTGTTCATTTAGAGCTAACAAGCTAATTCTTATTTCTGGTTCCACACGGTTCCTTTTATCCAACCTCTTCTAAGATAGGGAGGATGTCCTAGTTTGAGGAGGGACTCCCTCAACACCGACTCCTTTCGAAGAATGCATCACTGAGAGTGAACCTTCTTTACGGACGTGATGTCACAGCAACTCCCTCTTCTCGTAGAGTTGCCTGGGGGCTATTGTGGTGAGATCCAATATTCCAATCCAGTACTTGCTTGAGGATTTGTAAATATCTTTATTTAATGAAAAAATCCCGCAATTCCAGGATTTGAATATCGATCTGCTTGGCAAAAGCCGAGACCCTAGCCCCCGCGACACAAGCAAGAAAAAATGGATAACTTTAAGGAAAGTAATCTAAACTTGATAGGTGATACAATCCTAAAGAATAAAAATCTGGTGTGACTGGCGCACAGCACACAACTTTCTCTTACCTTCGGTAATCGAAAGATGTGTACTGTGCTTGTCACCCCAGATTTTTTGTGTCGACATATATTTAGTTTCCGACAGTACGGAACATTTGAATTCAGATGTAAAATTTATAAGTATAGGAAAATATTTATATTTTGTTACCATGGCAACCATTTCTACTATCTTTCCTATGAAATACAAGAGTAAAGTGGTCTTCAGAAGATTTCAATCGCAAAATGAGAATATACATTTTAAAGAGCATCTAAAAAATAATTGATTTTTGAATTTAAAAAAAAATCGTTGGAGCAAATTTTGAGAAAATCGAAAAAAACTGAAAAAGTACATCAGTAAAGTACTAGTACTCTTTGGCCGATTTTGATTAAAAGCTTATTTTTCCGGTCCCGGGTGGTGTTTAACTTAAATATAAAATTTCAACCTCGTAGCTCAATTCCTTCATGCTTAAAATTGAACACACACCCACACACCCACCCACACACCCACAGACAGACCATGTCGCGAAAACCACTTTTTTGGATTCAGGGGACCTCAAAACGTGAAGATCCATCAAAATCTCGACATCGAATTTTTGACATGAATCCAATACTTTCTCTCTCTATATATATATTACATATATACATAGGTAAGAGAAAGTAAAAATCAAACTGAAGTTGGAAATTTTTTTTTTTTTATATTTATCTTTAACCATGTTCCAATCCATGTGAAGTTTGAGTTGTATAAAATAAATATCTATCAAATTTGAATAGTCTCGTACAGCGAACGCCTCAAGTGCCTGATATGCTGGAGAGTGTAGCATTGAGCTTAGTCAACCAAACTAATATTTTTTAAAATAAAGAAGGGAAAAGAGCAAGTACAGGTGCAGCAAATAAAGAGAGCCTTTGGATGCCAAATGCCGAAAAGAAGACGTTTCGGACAAAATTTATTCGTCCATTCTCGCTACAAAAATATACAAATTTAAATAAAACAACACTGACGCGAAATTCAATAACAATAAGATCTTACTTGGCTTATAAACTAATTAGGCACAAAGTTGTCATTGTTGTCGTGTTATAAAATAAATAAATCAACTCTTTTTTAATGTAACCAAAGGGGAAAAGTTATTTTTAAGACAACTCATCCGACGGTTAAGCATTTTGGTAGCCTAAGTTCCACTCTCGAGCACTTGTGGCGTCGATTGTACATTAGATAATGACCTTTAAATTAGATAAAAAAAGATACGTAAAAGTTGAACACTTTCAAAAGAATAAATAAGAATATGGAATGCACAAAAATCGAATTTTTTTTATGGCAGTTTTTCGGTTTTTGGGATATATATAAAAAAAAAAAAAAAAAAACAGTGTCGGTGGTGTAACCCTAAACATCCCCGTTGTTTGTATCATATCATATATCAAGTTTAATAAAAAAAAAAAACTCTTTCTCTTTAATCAAGTGGCTCTGTGTTTGTGTTAAAATTAATTAACAATTTTAATTTTCAAAATGATCGATTATCCTATCCTATCCTAGCATACACCACTTAGAAACAGAGAGAGGGATAAATGATAATTATAATTAAATACGAAAGATCCTTTTCATAAAATTGAATAATAAAAAAAAAAAAAAAAGCCATCAAATCAAATAATTTGTTTTCATTTTGAAAATGAAAAGATAAATCATGAAATTTTCTGTTGTTATTAAAGCCTTTCTAAGATATTATATTTTTCATCTATTTTATTAAATGAAAATAAACACTCGAGAGAGAGTTTAATTCAATAAAAGTGTAGGGGGCTCTGGCTAATAATTAGATATACTTTTATGACTAAAGAGAGTAGAGATGGCGTTTTTTATTTTTTTTTTATTTATCAGAGCGAAAAATGAGTCATTACTAATTAAGATATTATTTTAGCTTTTTCTTGATGAGATTGGGCAGTTTGTACTTTCTTGAGAGAAAGAAAAATTTTGATGTTTTTAGACCTCAACAAGTCGAAAAAAATTAGCTATATGGTATTTGAAAAAACGCATTTAGCCAGATTTGGCATAGGTATATTGCAATAATTCTTATTATACTAATAAGTATATTGAAACATATATATGTATGCTTTTACAAAAGAAAATCCGTGTTCAAATCCTGGGCTTGCGGGATTTTTTCATTAAATGAAAAATCTTTATTTAATGTAAACAAATCCTCAAGTAGGCACTGGATTGGAATATCGGATCTCACCACAATAGCCCCGAGGCAACTCTACGAGGAGAGGGAGTTGCTGTGACATCCCGGCCTGTGGAAAAGGGGAAAAGAAGATTCCCTCTCAGTGATGCATTTTCCGAAAGGAGTCGGAGTCTAAGACATCCTCCATAACGTAAAAAAGGTTGGATAAAAGGAACCAGGTGGACCCAGAAAAAAGAATTAGTTTCCTAGCTAGAAACAATTGCAGGATGAGTTAGAGATAGGAAATAATTTAACTTCACGGGTTGCCGATAGATGGTCAGACGCCGGTTGAGTTTGAGGTGTGTGTCTTCGTGCACGAACGCACTTCTAATATAAATAAAAGGGGATCCTCATTTCAAATAATAATTTTTCTATGTATAAATAATGAGAGAAAGTATTGCATTCATGTTAAAAATGTCGAAAATTTGATGGAAATACATGTTTTAAGGTCCCCTGAGTCTAAAAAAGTGTTTTCCGCAACATGGTCTGTTTGTCTTTGTGTCTAACTAAAAAATATCTCAAGAACGAAGATTTAAGTGAGGATTTAAGGTTGAAATTTTATATTTAAGTTAGGTATTCCCCCTGACACGAATCTTTTAGACAAAATCGGTCAAAAAGTACTAGTACTGATGCACTTTTTCAGTTTTTTTTTTTTTTATTTAACTTCATTCATTGGAAAAATTTTGATTCAAATTCACAAATTCATAATCAACTATTTCCCAAAAGCTCTATCTTTAAAATGTATATTCGTGTTTTGCTCTCAAACTAGTATGAAGCACACTTTACTCTTGTATTTCATAAGAAAAATAGGAGAAAGGGTTGCAAGCAGCGGCGTAACTAGCCTTTGAGGGCGGGAGGGGGGGGGGGCAAAGCTCCCAACCGGGGCGCCGTTTTTCGTTCGAGCTTTTTTTTTTATATTTTTCTCGGGATTTGTGATATAAAATGAATTTATTATAAAATTTCAAGAATTTTGGGAAAAAGTTAGAGATTTCTGGAAAACAAGCCGGAAAGCCGGATGCGCTAGGGCGCCTGTCGGTATCGAGGGGCGCCAAAGGCTTGCTCCGCCTGGGGAGGGGGGGCACCCCTCTTCGCTCCCTCCCGGATAGGCTACTGGTTGCAGGCATTCGTAATTCAATGCCATCTCAAGTGGTCAAATCAAGTTTAGAACTAAGGTGCTATGGGAAACTAAATATATCTCTACACAAAACAGCACAGTACACAACATTCGATTACCGGCGGTAAAGAAAAGTTGCGTGCGACCAGTCACTCCAGATATTTTAAATTTATAGGTGATATTTATACCATATTAAAAAGGTACCATTTTTTTTTGCCTCGCTTAGTCTAAGAAGAAAAGAAAAAAAAGAAATAACATTCATTGATCGTGCGAAACTTGGACTCAGCTTGTTCCAAGCAAAATCGAAACAGAAACCTTCCTTGTCTTGTTAAGCAAAAAAAAGGGGTGGCGAGGTGGGGGAGGGGGGGGGAGGAAAAAAAAGAGCGTGCAGAGAGTCAAACAAGTGGACATTTCTCCTTTCTATAAAGATGATATTCTTCTCTAAAATGAATACAAACAAGTCTCTTCTTATTATTGACTAGTATATAATATTATATTATTTGAAATAAATGCACTGAATACACGAATGGAATATATGAATATCTTTTTTTGTTTTATTTCAATAACCTTCTCGTTTTGGACGTTATTTACCGAATTCAATAATCTTTTTTTATTTTATTACCCTTCGGGATTTATCATTTTCGAAATTTTGATAAAATTTAATTTCAAAATCTGGTGTGACTGGTCGCTCAGCACACTTATATTCGGTAATTGAAAGTTGTGTTCTGTCATACCAGATTGTTGTGTTGAGATATAATTAGTTTCCACCGAGATATTAGAATTCAAGATATAAAATTTATAAGAATGAAAAAATATTTATAGATATGAGTAGGATGGTAGCCAGGAAAGAAATCAGACAATTTAATCAATCTT